>JAHBCN010000061.1:0-310000 GCA_019359885.1 Listronotus oregonensis
TTATTACGGCATTGACGAAAAAATTTTCCATTTCCCGACAATATCGGGCAGTAGTGGAAAATGACAATGTCGCTATTTGAAATTATGCATTCCCAACTACCTAAACCCCCCAATAAACCTGATATCGTTCTTTGAAAAAGGAATAACTCTATTATGTGTTATTTCCCCCGCCCAGCGGAAATAAATCGATATAAGGAACGGGAAAAACGAGCCAAATATCGGGATCTATTGGCGAACTTCGAGGCTCCATCCGGGTATAACGTGGATTGGTTGTCCTGATTGTCGGCTTTTGGGGGCAAAAGGGAAAATGTGTTGGGAGCTGAAGTTTTCCCGCATGCCAACATTCACCCGAATAACTGGTGATGAAAATGCAGAAATCTGTTGTCCTTGGGCCCTTCTTTTTGAGGAAATGTTTGGCCGAAGATCCTGCCGAGGGGACGCGAGGGGGGTCTTCGAAGGATGCCTTCCGCATGACCCCCTTGGGGTCAGCCATGGGATCTCATGTCGGATCTTTTAAAAAATAAATAATAATGAAGTAATAAAACTGGTACATAATTTATACATTTGAATCTAAATTGTAATTTTTAATCAAACCTTATCAAATAATAATTTTCATATTTTAAATACAGTAATAGTTTTCAGACTATGGGGGCCCGCACCCCGGCCCCCCTTGCACGCCTATGAACTTCTTAAAGCAGAAGCCGTAAAAAGATCTATAAAAACCGACAGATCCCCTACAGCCCGCTGGTGGGAGAGAAAAGAAGGCTTTCCTGTAAGCATGGAATCATTAATAGAAAGAATGACCCTTCTCTAAAGGAAATTAAGAATGATAAGAGTTGTAGGAGATGCCATTCCCTAGACATGAGAACAATACTCTAAAGATGGTCTAATTATACATTAGACGGTACACATATGTAATTTTACTAAAGTTTTTAATAGAACAAATGTTAAAATTTACCCTCTCTAGCAGGCTCACTGTAAACCTACAGATGGAATCGCATGTGAATAAATGCGACTCCTAAAAGGGTTTAAAAAATCCTCATCTTTAAAAAAACACAAACTCTAATACTGTTCTGACATTGTTCTAGCGTATAATTAGCAAATTTGTGGAACTCAGTACTCAGTGAATCCCAGAGCACTTTACCAAGCTTAACATTTAAAAGCTTGATATATTGTCAATACAAATACCAATAAAATAGTCTAATCTATATGATTTATATTAACATTGTCCTCTCGGCATCTAAAAAACAATAAATCGCCTTTTATTCTACTTTCACAATTATCCTTTGAAAAAATATTATTACCAGGCATATTTAAGGACTTTTTAGGGACGCGATATACCAAAGCACACGGTTACAGCAAAACGATTTCTGGCGCACTGCGTATCAGTCGGCTTCACACCATAGACTGGTACGAATATATTGAACTCAAGGGCAGTTGCGTTATTTAGTCCTTGAGTGCAAAACTTATATGTATATTGGACAGGCGGGGTCAAGAGGGTGCGTTTTGAGAGCCGCCACGAGTGACAAAACTCATATATTGTATATTCTTTAAACTATGTCTAAACCTATTTTCCACTAATAATCCGCAAAACTAAACCTAAAATATGTCTCTTATAGTCTTTAATATAAAACTAATTAGTTTTCAAGATCAGATAACAGGTTTTTGAATAAAACAGATTTCTTTGTGGGCGGAAAAGTCGCCAATTTATAGCTAAAAAAGCCCGTGCATTTCATCTGGTCTTTTAATGACAAGCAAGAACAGAACAACAGATGGGAGAGCAATATTAACATAAAGCCATCAGCTTAACCATTCTTCTAATACTTCCTTGGTTATTTGAGACGTAAATGTAATAAATTATAATTAAATGCAGGTGTTAATTAAATTAGGAAACTAATCATTGTTTCAATACAGGTGAAATGCACCTAAATTTTAAAATTTTAAGGGCACTTGTACCTAAAAGTGTTTTAGCATCCTATGTCATTTTATTAGTCATGGCAATGTTAATTTCTGTAGGCACATTATTTTAATTTTTAAATCGTAATACTGCTAATGGTTTTTAAGATAAACATAACAAGTGATACATCAAAATTTAGGAAATTTTACCAGCTTTTCAAAAATCTTATAATATATAGGGTGGTCCATATAAAAAAATTAATTTTGGGGTGGTGCACGAAAATCTAAACGCCCTGTAAAAAATCTGCCTATCGCAATAAATTCTACAAAAAAAAGTGCCTTTAGAAGGTTTTTATCAAAATTAATTATCTTTATTAATAAGAAAGTTGGCATTTAGAAAATCGACGAAATTTGAGAAACGCCCTCTAGTGGCCAAACGATAAGAGATAGCAAAGTTTTGTTAGCGCCAATAGTTTTCTTATTAAATTTGAGCTCCGGACACCTTGGTCAATTTTTTTCTATCCCTTCAAATAAGGGTTGTTCCCATAAGAACGCGTCCAGTTTGGGACACCCTGTACACACAACCATGGGCGTAGCGAGGTACGGGCAGGGAGGGACAGCTGCCCCCCCTTGGAAAAGCGGTCGTTCGCTGGTAAATTGTAATTCTGACGAGCTTCATAATTTGCGACGCTTCTTATAAGACCTAAGAAACCAACGGCCGAGTAATGATCGCGTTGTTAAATTTAGCAATTGTTAAAAGTTAACAACGGTTTAGAATGTTTAACAAAATGTCAGATTTTGACAGGTTGCCTACTAAAACCATTGAATAACACTGACAATGACGTTTTATTAAACATTCTAAACCGTTGTTAACTTTTAACAATTGCTAAGTCCACTGCTAAATTTAACAACGCGATCATTACTCGACCGTTAGAGGCTTAAAATCTGCCTTGTGAAATCCAACTATACGTGATTTGATCCCTAATATAATTTTTGTTTGTATCATTTCTTACTATAAAAAATGGCACTTATAACGACAAGGGTAGCGTAGTTTTTTTTATTATAGCAAATGAATCATAAAACGTTTTTTGAAAACCCAAAAGAACTTTAATAAAGTACTAAAGAACCCTAAGTAAAATAAACATAGGAACGGAGCAGTTGGGCGCGATGCGGGGTGAGAGGCGAGGCAACTGATCAGCCAATGTTGTGCGCCTTCATCGGTCGCCGCTTGCATTCATTCAAGCTATGTCTGATTTTTGGCTTCGGTGAACTTAAGCTCCATTTTTAAACAACAATATTTTGATATAATTTTTTTTTCACTTATTTGTTACCCCATAATAAAAACACATAGGGTCTGAAAAAATTAATTTTTACTCACATTATCATAAAATATAATAATTTCTTTATTTCCCATATAAAATATACTAAAGTAATATGGCCGACTAACATGAAAAAAGTGAGAAAGAATACCTACAAAAAGAGATGATACGATGTCGTTTTGTTTACGATTCCTCCTTGAATAAGCAATGTTGCCAGATGTTTTTTTTTAAATAATTTGTTTTTATTAAAGGTTCTTTTTTTGCATTTACCAGAAATAAAGTTTTTTTATAGAAAAAACTAACCAGAACTAACAAACAACAACTTCCAAATTATTACCTAGTTCTGGTTAGTTGTTTTGGGTTTTCTCGTTAAACTGTACATTTTTTTTATCATAAATGCTTTGATGGCGAAATAAAAATATCTTTTTAACAAAACGGATAAAAAATTTTGGGTTTTTATAATTTTTCACTACTTTCATTTATATTGCATTTTTTTTTAAATATCGTAAAAACCGTTTTCGAGATATTCCGAAATGAATGCATGGCTTTCATACATGACAGATATCTACAATGTTAATTATGCTCAATTTGATTGTTAACATCTTGTTTCACGGACGATAAAAAAATATATTTTTTTTCAATTAGATAAAAGACTGTTTTATTAACCCTATATTCAATTTTATTTAATTCTTAAGAAAGGCCATTTTACGAGTGAACTACCTTAAGTTCTCTCTCCTTAAAAACCGTTTTGATTGTTTTAATAATTTAGAAGAAAACTATGCTTGTACAAATATTATTTATTTAAAATTAATTACAGAACAGCGTCTTATGCAGCTTTTATATACGTATAAATGTTTTTTAAAAAATCCAACAGATTTATCATTTTACTGTTGTTACTGCTAAGAAGTAGGGAATATAAACTATTGAGTGCTGTAAACACATGGCATTTTGATTCCCCAGAAGAAAACTACATCTAGGGCTGCTATTACGTAAAGTGCCTATCCCGGACGCGTAATTTCCTATGCCAACCTTATTCAGATCGTGCTAGTCATTTGGAACATGCGCTAGAGTTGCTGGTTATCCGCAACTCTCTTGGCTAGCGTATGGAACGGGATCCGAAGCTAAGATGAACACAAGGCTTAACTCAAGGTGTTAGCATACCGTGCTGATGAGTGTGCCTTAAACAGGTGTCTCCAACGGTGCCTCTGAGATACAGGGCGACCTCTCAGAGTATCTACCCTTACTGCGGTATTGCGGTGCACTGCCGTGGTGGACTATGACTTCCCTACCTCCAAACAGAAAGCGGACAGAACCGCTTTCATTGAAAAAAAGTGACAAAGGTGCGCTGTCCGAACCGCATAAATCCGTTTCGAGAGGTGCCACTCAAGGTCACAAGCAGACAAAGGTGCGCCGATCGAAACGGGTGAATCCGTTTCGAAAGGTGCCCCTGAAGTCACCGGCGCCTGTTTCACGGGGAAGGGCTAATTCATCCCGAACAAACAGGTGCTTAGAAAGGGATCCCTAAATCCAAACAGAAAGCGGATAAAACCGCCTTTATAGGGAAAAGGGTTCCCTGGCTTTAAACAGAAAGCGGATAGGACCGTTTTCATAGGGTAAGGCCGGAGATGCGGTCTCAGAAAGAACATCCTGTAACAAGGACCTGGTAGCTACCCAGGTCACTAGACCGGGAGAGGAGGGCATGACGGATCTAATCGTCTGCTCGTCATACTCTTCAGGAGACAGGGACACCAGGACACATCAGAACACATTGTGCTCGTGTCCGGTAGCGACACGAGTAAGAGGAGATGTAAGAACTCTCTCTCCAATCTGGTATTGAATTCATTAGAAGTCCGATCCTTTTGGGAGAAATATAAAAAGGTGTGAGCCACAATAGACCGAGCGGTCGCAGTGGAGGGCATAGAAAGTCCACTCACTTTAACCTACCTACCTACCTACCTAGTCATAAAAAAAGGGTATGGTGCTAGTTACGAAGTGCGCCGATCTGCATGTCAAACTTTACATCCAACTCGATTCAGCGCGCAATGCTGAATAAAGATAGGTCTGTAAGACTATATTATGGGCGACATTGTTGATTAAACAAATATGGGAGGCACAAAGTAAAACATGTGTTTTATCATAAAACCAAAATACAAATGATTAATTTATTTGAGTAACAAAATAATCAACTAGAATACTGAGTGCTAAATTTCGTTTATTTTCTCTGCTTCTTTGCCCGATTTTTGAATTTGATGAGCGTCCTGCTGCTACTCTTTTTGGCTTAACGAAGATTCGGTGAATTTTGTGTGATTAGTTTGCTTCTAAGGAGACTTGTATTGTGGATTTAAAAGTCATAGATGAAAAAAAATCTTTTGATGCATCGGGTAATTCTTCAAGTGCTAACTTTGCAAAAGACACTATATCAGAAGCAGATAGCAGAGAAGCAGTTGCGATATTGTGATATTCCTTATGAACGGCACGTAAATGCTTGCAAAATGTTCCACCTTGGCCTCAGGACACTCGCACATAATAAAATCAGAAAACACCTTATAAATAATTTTCTTACATAAAGACTGAACTTTATATTCATGCTCAGAAACTTTACAAACCTTCAGTTGTGAAGATGCTTAAATAAATTTTAATAAATTAAATCATTTTTAGCTACTCGGCCATTTGCATGATCTAGAAGTCGCAGTTTGTGATACTTTTCAAAAGTTGTAACTATAAAATCCATCAAAGCACACATATTGAATGCTTTACATTTTTCTAGAACTATATCTTTAAAGATACGTATTGAGGACTCGACATATTATTTGTATAATAAATAACGGCAAAGCCAACCCAATTCAGCATTGCGCGTGAATCGGGTTGGGAAAGTTTGGCATAGATATCGGGTGACTTTGGAAATCCTTCCTACGCGAGAGCGCTAAATAGGGTTGGTATAGGGAATTACAATAAAAATAAAAACACCATTAACATTTTCTTATTGCTTTAAACAACTTGTTATCCAGTTTTCTAGGTTATAACTCAAAATTTCTTAAAATATTAAACTATTTATAAATAGAAACTATTGGTTTATTATTTTAGAATTATGTCGGCGAGTTATTGCACATTTCGATTTTGCCTTGAAAGGTGTTACGACGTGATGGAAGACATCTTGATAATGTCATTTTCCATAAATAAGTTTCCCTTTTTTAAGCTTTAAAATAAAACTTAGTTCAAAGAACAAGTCTTTTCATTAGTCGAGTTACACCGTTTTCAAAAGGGAAAACATTTCTGGACTTCCTGTATTATACTTCTTCAGTTTCAATTAAAATCATTTTTTACTTTTTTTTAATACGAGGAAAGCCACAAATGTAGCCCTGTTTAGACTTCGTTGGATGACCTGTACATCATATATTTCGCTTTAATGTGAATACCAAAAAAAAAGTTGCCAAATGGATTTACAAATGCTTAAATGCCGATCAAAACGAGAACGAGTTTCGTGCTTCATCTGTGTATGTTTGAAAAAGGGTACTTATTTTTTCAACCATGATTCCATAGTCAAATCTGGCCACATCGCATAAGCCCGAAAGAAACAATAGTCGATAGAATCAAAGCAACTTGGTTTTTTAAAGATTAAAGGGCTTAGGCAAAAGATCTACTTAGTCAGAACCAAAGGTATGCACCCACATGGCAAACCAAGGCCAACCGAATTCGTTGATGTTCGTTTTTGGTATGTGGACACCTTGTTTGGTGAAATCCTTGTGTCCCCCTTGGTTGCGCTTTGCTAGAAGAGCGGTTAAATTGGAACACATAAAAGAAAATTCGTTGGCCCGTATATGCAAGTGTGAACGAGAATTAGCATTGGCTCCCAAAGTCAATGTCGACTGCCGTTGTTTTCATGTGGCGCTATTATTTTTATCGTAGTGCCCCCTGCGTATTGGCAGTATTTTGTTGGATTTTTTATCTTCTTTTCAAAAGCGATGTCATCCGCCATCGCCCTTTTCTTTTAGTTTTCTTCTTAATAATTATAAATGCAGCACTTAAAATAATGATATTGTCGTCAGACATATTTATTCAACAACACTCACTACCAAACCTTGACGAACTATTTGGTTCCAAGATGTTTGATTAGTGTGAACATTGCTTGGATGCCAATCAATTGGTGGCCAAACCGTTGGTTCATTTAGTTCTAACGTTGATTGGACGCTGGGTGGCCCTGGTTTGTCATGTGTGTACATACCTTAAGCAGAAATATTTATTTTTATAATTGTTCTATCGAAGTCCAAAAAATTCATTTCAATTAAAATATTAGTAATTACTTATTAAACTACTCATCTAATATGTTTTATTGTGCGTCGTAATTTATTGTAACAGTCATTACAGTTACATGGATCCTACTTTAATACCAGGTGTAATGTACCTAATTTTAAACTAAGCAGAATCAAGGTTACAAAGATAACTATTATCACACAAATAAGATTTTTTTTGTAAATTTAAAGTGGTTCATAGGAAATAATAATTGAACTTTTTCAGTTCAGGCAAACTTAAGTCCCAATTTAAGGTACATCACACCTGCCTTTCTACAAAAAATTATCTAATTAAAAAAAGAGTCAAATTAAATTTATTAACCTCATGAAAGACTGATTTTTTTTATCTTAGACTTCCCATCTTTAGTAAGCAGCAGCAATAACGATTAAACCTAGGTTTAGCCGGGAAAACTGCGCAATATCCAGAGACTAGTAGGAGAGCTGGTGAACAATTTTGAGTAGGTTCTAGGGGCACTTTAAAAATTTGTGTAATTGTCCTTGAAGGACCCTAAACATAAAGGTGCTTGCTAACAAGCGCAACGCAGCGCGACGCGACAGTGTTGTCCGCCCACCGGGTGAAGCGACGCGACGCGGTGCGACCCGAAATCTCCCAAATGTGGCAGTCGGTTGCGATTTCTCATGAGAGCTCATCGGACGAAGATATTTTTGTGTTTGGAGTAATTGCTGCTATGGAGGAAGAAGAAAAGAAAAAGAAAAGAAGAGTTTGGGTCCATGAAATTAATCAAAAGAGAAATGCGTGATGAAATTTTTCAAATACTTTCGCATGTCGGAAGAAAAGTTTTTGAACTTCTCAGTTTAATACAGACGAGACGTCTTTAGAACACCAAAAAAAAGTTGCTTTCACATACCTTGAAATCAGAATCCACCAAATAAATTTTTTATTTAAATGAATTTTAAAAATTATAAAAATAATAAAATAGAAATATCACAAAAGTAACAACAAATGAACAAATGCAGTTAAACAGAACCGAGCAACATGTGAGATTCTTCACAATGATACCCGAAGGAGGCCGATGAGACTCGAATGTCGCTTGCTTGCTCTCCCGACTTGTCTCGAGGTGACGCGTCGCGTCGCTTTTTGTCACGATACGTCGCGCGCTATTGGGCGAGCACCTTAAAAGTGAAAGTCTGGCTGAAGGGTAGCGCCCCCCTACCCACCCTTAAATTAAAAAAATTAAGGGTTGGTAGGGGGCTGCTACCCTTCAGCCAGACCTTGTCTTTATGTTTAGGGCTCCTTAAAGGACAATTACATAAAAGTGCCTCAAGAACCTACTCAAACTTGTTCATCAACTATATGGGTAAAGTCAGTTTTAGAGTTTTCATTTTTATTTGTATAATCTTTTTTTTAATAAATATTTTTTTCAAACCTTTATGGTCTTGTCATTTTTTAACTTTCAGCACGCGAAAGCGGATATAATGTAGTTTATCCGGGTAAAGTAAATATTAATTGGGCTTCTTGCCAGATGAGACCACTTTGCTTTCTGACTGGTGCAAGAACACTCAATTGACTGTAAGAAACTCTAACTAAAAATATTTTTAAATTCTTTTTAAATTAATTAAAGTGCCATCAACGTTTTGCTTTATAACTCTGTTACTGTTTTTTGGTATGAAAAACAAATGCATAAAAATGAAACAATAGTAAAACAGGTTGAAATTTCAACTTACTTAGTCAAAATTTTAAATTACTATGTTAAAATTTCGACTTAATCATATTAAAATTTGAACTTACTATCGGCCGAGTGATGATCGCGTTGTTAAATTTAGCAATGGACTTAGCAATTGTTAAAAGTTAACAACGGTTTAGAATGTTTAACAAAATGTCAGATTTTGACAGGTTGCCTACAAAAATCATTGAATAATACTGACAATGACGTTTTGTTAAACATTCTAAACCGTTGTTAACTTTTAACAATTGCTAAGTCCATTGCTAAATTTAACAACGCGATCATCACTCGGCCGTATGTGTAACTTGTTTACCATTATAACTTTGCCATATATTTTCCTACTTCGCTTTGACTATCGCTTTTATTTATTCCACAAGTATTAAGATTATAATATTTACAGACTTGTAGGTAAATATAATGTTTTATTCCCATCAGATCTGTGTATTATAAACCTCGTATTTTATTTTAGTACAAGTAAACCTAAAATCCTTAGACTCAGGTGCATTACACCTGTGTTTAAACAAGGACTTATTTTAAACGACTTATAACACCTAAAAAGTTGAGTGATTAATTAAAGTTTCCCGTTATATTTTTTTTGTACCGGGGGACTTTATTTAATAAATCATTAGGAAAAACCAATAGACAGAGGACTAACGATAAGAACTAAATTTTTGCTGTTGCAAATGATCTAGACATTCTAAAAGAAGAACGGAACTATTTGCTGCCAATTCTACCTCTGCTCCTTAAGTTAATTTTTCTCTTCCAACAGTTGTCCCTGTTCCTCATGAAATGTCCAATGTAATTTTTAACTCATCCTTTTTAAATTTCTTATAATACAGGTATTTTCCGGAGAGCTTAAAAGCTGTACGGGTGCAACCCATCGCCAAGAAAGGAGGTAAAAGTCTCCCTTTTGCTATAGACATATATCTCTTGTATCATTTGTTAGTAAGATAATGGAAAAATCATTATTCCCAAATTTTAAATTAAAAAAAAAATACATAAATTTGAAATAACAGGCAGTACAGATTTCGCCTCAAAAGGTCCACAGCAGATCATCTTTCCTTTGTCTCACACAATGGGAACAAGTCCCCTGAATTTCCTGATAAATCTCAGATTATTGCTCTTGTCATATCCAAAGCTAAATTACATACCAATTAGGGCCACTTTTATGCATTTCTATAGTCTAACACTAACTTAAAAGGCTCCGAACTTCTTACTTTATTCGTTCCTTCATGCTTGGTGTCTCTAGACTGTGGAACTAACTGCCCGCAGGGTTTTCTTTTCTCCCTCAAATCTTTCTATTAATATTAAATTTCCATGTTAATAAAATACCTTATCATTGACTTTAAAATACATAGACCCGGTATTCTATTCATAGCTCCTTTTATCGACTACCGGCACCATAGCTTGGCTAGTCCGATGTAAGGGCAGAAAAGATAGATATTGAAGCGGGGTTGGCCGCATGGTACAGGTGTACTATGTTTGTTTAGCAAGTGCTAAAACTCACTTCAAGCAGAATTATTTGACGGAGAGAGGCCCATTATTAAAGTATAGAAAATATTGATTTTTAGGCTCGAGCAACAAAGACTTGTAATATGCGGTGTCTATAAACCTATGTTGCGAAATGTATCCCCCGTGATTTATTGTCACATGTAATTGGACTGTTAGTTGTGTTAAAATTCGTAACGAAAATCAATATTACAGCAAGAAATTTATTCACACTGGTCCAAAATTATCGACGTTTTATTTTAATATAAAATCTTTCAAATTTTAGGAGTAATACATACATTGTGCCATCAGATGCCTATTTAGCATTTAGTATCATTTATCTATCACTTCCGGTTTTACCGGAAACCACGTGAATTTTGGTAATTTAATTGGAACCTCCTATAGTTTTTTTAAGATTAGAAATCTACTAGCCATTTCTAACATAGAACCTGGATAAAATCTCATACCTATCTTCATTTGTTTTCCAGAAAATGACAATTAAAAATGTCCAAATGACCGCATATTACGCAGTCATATGGGAAAACGAATGAATATTATAAAATTAATTATGTGTAATTTAACTCTTTTTGGAGACTGTTTCTGCTATGGGCATAACAATATTGCTTCCGGCTTTACCGGAAATGCTGCCAAAATTAACTTTCCTAATAATGTTACTTCATAAATTTTAATGGCCCGCCCTGTATTAAACATAATAAGTACCTAATATATGGGCATTTGAATATTTTCAATCACCATTTTCTCGAAAACCAATAGAGATAGGTATATGACATAATAAAAATTTTATAACAGAAATGATTTGTAAAATTCAAATCTTTAAAATATATACAGGGTGTTTCGCTTAAAATAAGAGATTTACGTCCGGTTAAACCGGAAGTGATAAGTAGATATTATTATATGTAAAATTGGCATCTGATGATACTTTATATCTTCGCAAAATTTAAAAGCAGTATTATTTTATGCAAGAAAATAAAAGGTTCGGTTGTGATTCCATTGTCATAAAGTACTATTTGTAACCATCGTTACAAAGACAACTGAGCAATGGAGAGACATGTGCTTCATTTATTTTTGCTACTAGAACATTGGAGCAGAACTATTTAAAATGTAAATAAATATTAAAATTGAAATCATCTATATTTTAATTTTAAAATTATGTGTATTTAAACTTAGCTGCAACAATAATATTCCTTGTTAGGGTTTTTTATATTTATTTTCTCTTTTAAATTTTAAGATGTTTTTATGTTTCTGATCTTTGCCGAACACCATCGCTCGTACTGAATAAGTTCTTCATGGATTACAATTAAAACAAAATTAACATTTACGAGTACTCGGATCCAAGTTACTCATTTCGGAAAAGGTTACGAGTTCGAGCAGCCGTTTACACTTCCAAGATTCATCTCGAGATGAGTAACTAGGATCCGAGCAGGGCCGCCGCCAGAAAAAAATGTAGAGGGAGTCAAAAAGTTTAAGTCAATTTACTAATGTAGAATTATTTAAATTAAAAACACAAATAAATACATCACAACTTGAATTTCTAAATAAAAACACAGGCCCACAAAAAAATTGTGAGTGCTGGGTGTCGGAGTAGGATTTTCTGGATTTTTTTTCCGCTGTACACGAATCTGAAGTCAAAATTGGGGGTCAAATAGCAAATAATCGAGAAAACCTTTTTTGTCGAAATGCAATATTTTTCCAGTTATAATCAAAAAACCAAATTTTCAGGATTTTTTCAAGGTATACCTCTGAAAAAAAATAAAATAATTTTTTTTTATTTATGGATTTTTTCTGCAAATTTTGAGTGATTAAGGTTTTAAATAAATAAGGTAAATGATTTGTTATTAAAAAAAAAAAAAAATGACATTAATAAAAAAATATATTTTTTCCGTTTTGGACTGAAATATTTTTTTAAAATTACTTTTTCGTTTATATCTCCTTTATTATTTATTTTATCAAAAATGTTTATAAAACTTTTTATAGACAATTTAAAAAGCTCTCTTTTTGTTTATGAAATTTTTTGTATCTCTTATAGTTTATATAGTCGTAGTCTAAACATTTCGTGGTAGCAGGTTTCTGCCGGTAAATGTACCGTGTCGGTCTTTTGGGGTTTTTTAAATTTTTTTCTGTTTGGCCCCCAATTTTGACTTTGACAGATTTGTGTTCAGCGGAAAAGTATACGCCAGAAAATCTTAGTTCGACACCCAGCACACATCACAATTTTTTGTGGACCTGTGTAATCATACTCATTTAAATTTCTAGACGATATTGTAAAATTTAAGGATTTAGACGGGAATTTTTTTTTAGGTAATTTTAAAAAACCCAGGGGGTGGACGAACACCCCCTGACCCCCCTGTAGGCGGCCTTGGATCCGAGTGCTCGTAAATGTAAATTCCGCTTAATATTATTTTATCTAAATAGAACTTATTTAACAAGAATTGAGATTAAGGTATTTACAAATGAACTAATGTACTTATTTAGGTACAAGTAAACTTAAAAGTATCAGTTTCAGGTGCATTCCACCTGTGTTTAAACAAGGATTTATTTATTTTGAAAAATTACATTTATAAGTGACAAACTTAAATACATAAGACCTGTTTTTCGATAACACCTGCATTAAAAGATGCCGCTTTAGGATAAAGAATTTCTTAGACTTTGTAATTCTTAGGAACTTAATAAATGACAATAGTACAAGTAGTACAACAGGGTAATGGGAAGACTGAGGCCCGATCCTGTAAGCAAATGTTTTGACATTCCTTTTCTCTATCTCTTTTAAAACAGTGACAAACCTATGAGTTACCTTTAAATGCAACAAGAACATGTGATCCCTATTTTGACATTCTCTTTCCTTATATTTTTACAGAATCCCAGCCCTGAGGAGTTGGCTGTGCAATGACTAAACTGACTTAGTCCCAACATCTCTCTGTTAAAAATCATATGACAGAAACGTATAGCTATTTTAGATTTTACTATATGTATAATTTAAGTGGCCACAAAAGGCTCTTCATTGTAACTTACTGTAGATAAGTCAGTTCTTCTTATTAAAGAGTTCTAAGTATCCTTTTTTTACTAAATTCAAGACTTTAATAATCACTCTGGGGTTGGTAACCTTTGAATGTTTAACTGTTTCCCACAAAGAAAGTCTTCAAGTCTTCTAGTATATTTAACTTAGGGAGCAGTCAATAATTTTATATTAAAAAAAGCTGCTGTAAATACAGGTACCTACAGAGATTACAGAATATAAAGAATAAAACAGATATAATACAGCATAAAGGATGCTCTTACAAGCATCCGATTTTGTCAGATTCTTACCAATTATTTTTGGTCTGCATAAAGTTCCTTTGGTGCAAAATAAATTATATTATTGATTATTGTTACATGTTTATTTTTTCTGTTTCTATTACTTAAATAGCTGGTACATATTTATTTTCAACACGATCAATTAAGATATATCCATGAAATTAACCTTTAACGAATTTTAAATAAATATGTATCTTGCAAACAGCTGTTAGCAGCGATTCCCAAATGCTTTTTACAACGTTTATTTTCCCCGTAATGACTAAAGTATTATAAATTTGAAAAAAATTGCACCTCAGGGTGTTTAATAGACTTTTTTTTTCAAGGTCCCTAAATAATCTCCATTTTAATTTGGGAATTGTGTAAGCACCAAACAACTTCTCCATTTTATTACCTTAAGGCACAGTTATGTTCGCTGTCACGAAAAAGGTCTGACAATTCACGCCATTTATGACTTACAACAAATAATTTAATATTGTAAACCTAACTTAAATCAATAGCCACAACAGCTGGTGGAAAAACTTGGATTTTTCTTTTGCAAAGAAAACATTTCTGCTCATCTAATTTATACACTTAGAAGGTATATAAACAAACTTGGAATACTCTTTTCGTATGTTAATAGATATGACTGCTCTTACAACACTCTTCTGTAGAACCTTTGAAACTGAACTTAAAAATCATCAATCAAGTCCCTGCATTCCGGAAAAGCAGTACATAAGTTTTTATTAAAATACATAAAAAGGATGCCTTGATCTGTGATGTATAGGATCATCCAACGAGAACCGAACAGGCTGTATTTGTGGATTTCTTTGTATTAAAAAACATGTGAAATAACAATCTTCTGTATTTCTTTCGTAAAATTATGAAAAAAAAATTAAAGAATTTAATCCAAAGAGATACTACATAACCTTAAAATTTTCTTAATGGGACATCTTGGTGATTGGTTCGTTTTTAAAAACGACTTATTTTTTTCGATAAGTTTTATTAAAAAGGATTTTGTTTCCAAACAAAAAAAGTAAATATTTAGACCAACGTTTATTTCCACCTTTAGTACATACTAGTAAATGTAAAACATATAAATACATTTTTTTTGTTGTTACCAAAAATGGATACGTAAGCAAGATATCCAATTGCTTATCGGTTTCTGTATAAAAATTTTGGGGCCAAATGTTAAAATAAAGAGGTTAAGTTTCCAGCACTAGTAAAAATTACCTTATAAAAATTAAAACACTGAACGTATGCATGATATCATCATCAGTACTAGGTATCTTATCTCCAAACCTTAGACGACTAAAATAGCTCCAGTACTTTCAGGTGCGTATGATTTAGGGTTTACCCAAAAAACCTTGTTACGGCCTTGCTTTTTGCGAGAATTTAATTTAATCTCCATAATCACGGTCGTTGTTTTTTAAACGGCTTGACCTCGTTTTTTCGAAGCCAGGTGGCCTGCACTTATGTTTTTAATTAGGCAGTGCGGTTCCTATGTCGATCGTTAAAACTTAAATCAGTGAGTTGTTAACACATGTGGTAAATAAATTATTTAAAAATATAAAAGTGATGTAATTACATAGTCATCGGTCTTCAGGTTATTTTCTACGACCTTTTTCATTGCGCTGCACTGCATTTACTATGCACGAAGAATGCATTAAAGGAATTTCTTAAAACTTAACTATTTTGCTGACGTACCTAGTCAAAATTTAATTAGCCCATTTTAAAATAAAAACAATTTTAAAACAAAAACATTTTGTAATGTATTTCCTTCTCCAAGTAATATAGGTACCTACTCATCTCAATATTTTCGTAACTTTTGTAAGCCTCTGAGAAGAAAAGGCTAAAGGCTGGTTTATGCAGACAACTTTAAATTAAATTTAACTTTTATTTAAATTTATTTTTACTTTAAGAATTTCTAGACCATTTATAGAGAATATTTACATTTACCTTAAGCAAACGCAGAAACACAAAAATTTCGTTGGGTTGGTATTAATTATTAAACCATTTTTTATGTTTTAACTGTTTTTTGTGCTTGGTTTATTATAATTTAATAAATCAAAAAAATAATAAAGATATCGTGTTGTCCGTTACGTAAATCGGGTTAAAGGTTAAAGTTGACAGCTCGGTCTAGGCGAATTTTAAGTTTGCTTACACTGATCGCGCATGCTTATTTTCATTATTATTTAATTTAACTTTAAGAAGATAAAAGTTGGCCAACTTCTTAAATAAAAGTTAAAGTTAAGATTTTCTTAAAGTGTGTGTTTCTCATAAAATGTTCGATATCATTTGTAAAGTCAAACAGATTAAGCGTATTCTTTTTTCTCTTAATACTAAAAAATCGTCTGGGCTGGATGGCATACCAGAAATCGTCTTAAAAAAATGTGCTCCCAAGCTTGCACCCATCCTAACTCGCCTCTTTCAAATCTCTTACGACACGGGCATTTTCCTGGAGAGTTGGAAAGCTGCACGTGTGCAACCTGTCCCCAAAAAAGGATGCAAAAGTCTCCCTTCTAACTACAGATCTATATCTCATCTTTCTGTTGTTTGCAAAGTAATGGAAAAATTCATTAATTCCCAAATCTTAAAGTATCTGGAAAAACACAAGATCTTACATGATAGACAGTATGGATTCCGTTACAGAAGATCGACAGCTGATCTTCCTTCCTTTGTCTCACACAACTGGAACAAGTCCATTGAATTTCTTGGTGAATCCCAGGTCGTTGCTCTTGACATATCCAAAGCTTTCGATCAGGTCTGGCATGATGGGCTTCTTAACAAACTTCCTTCTAACTGTCTACCACCTAAGCTTTGCTCTTGGCTCTCCAGTTTCCTTTCTAATCGACGTATATCAGTTTCTGTAGATGGTCATTCTTCCAGCTTCTACCAAATTAATGCTGGGGTACCCCAGGGCTGAGTGCTGGCACCCACGCTGTTTCTTCTACACATTAACGATCTTCTCTCTTCCACAATCAATCCCATTCATAGTTTTGCTGACGATAGTACCCTCCACTCTAGTATTCAATTTCGTAAGCCACCATGTAATTCTGATTTGGAAAACAAGCGCAGGTCAATGCAGATATCTCTTTCACAAGACCTCAAACTTATCTTGGATTGAGGCGCCAAAATCTTGTTCAATTTAATGCCTCAAAAACACAGTCATGTTCGCTGGCGCGAAAAAAGTCAGCCAATGCTCATCCCTTACATATGAGCGGCCAAGTTCTGCAGAACAAAAAGTCGTTTAATCTTGTCGGCGTTACTTTTGAAAATAACCTCAACTGGCACAAACACATTACATCCATAGGCTCGGCAGTTTCAATAAAGCTTGAATTCCTCTTCCGAGCCGGAAAGTATTTCTCTTCTTTCAATCTGTATACTCTGTATGTATCCCAAATCAGACCCTCTTTAGAATATGTTCTCATGTCTGGGGAATGCCGTCCCCTACAACACTTAGCATTCTGGACTCCACTTAAAGAAGAGCCGTTCGTCTTATTTATGATCTCACGCTCACAGAAAGGCTTTCTCTTCTTCCCCACCGTCGAGCTGTGGGGATCAGTCGCTATATAGGTATTTTCACGGCTTTTGCTCAGAGGAGTTGGCCAGTATAATTCCTTCTCTGGCAGCTCCCAATAGAGCAACACGTAGTGCAACTTTTATGCATCCTTTTACAGTTTAGTCAGAGAGGCCCCGAACTTTCCGCTTCCTTCGTTCCTTCATCCCTTGAGTGTCAATACTATGGAACCTGCTGCCCGCAGAAGTTTTTCCTTCTTCTTACAATCTCCAAATATTTAAGTCCCGTGTGAACTAAATTCCTAGTACTAAGGCATCAGCCTACGTGGACTGTCAAAAAAAAACTGTGTAGAAGAAATTTTCCAGTAAATATGCAAAAAAATCATTGGCAATTTACCTAAAGAATCATAAAGTAAAAAAAAACTAAATATTTTTCTATAAATATAAGGTCTGTGTGTTATTTAGAAATAGTGTATACTGTTTTACACTTTTTTATGTAAGCGCTCTTACCGAAAGTGGATTTTAGGCTTAGTTGTGTAAAAAACTTGTAAAATGGTGTAAACTATTTCTAAATAACAAACAGATTTATTATTATTTCATTTTAAAATGGTGTGCAAAAATAAGAGATGCCTAATGAGATGGGATTATTTTAGATCATGATTACTTCAGATTTTTTTAACACTCAGGACGTAAATACATACCTATACTTATACAGGGTGTTTCGTAACTTGGATCCTCGAGAGCTTCACTGTCCAAAGTAACATAAAGATACCAAGCTATACCACCTGTGGTTTTATTATTAATAATAATAATTAATATATTATATATTAAATTTTAAAGAAGTGATTATTAGAACATTTTTTTATTAAATGGTTTTACAGTAGTTGCAGGAGCTTTGTATTAAGCGTATTTACTTTAAAAGGTCACCACGTTTATTAAAAATAATTTTATTTTTAATTTATCTCATTTTTGGACTTCCGTTTTATCAACACTCCCTCGTATTCTAGATTAAACTGATTAAAATTAACAAAAAATAACCTCTCGGGAAATTAAAGTCTAAGATTTCTTTTTTAGTACCGAATACCGCCAGCTTTTTTGTAAAGTTGAGTTATGCGCAAGAGATCAAGCGAATCGCCAACGCCGTAAATTTTTAAAAAATAATTACAATGCAATCATAGTTTTTATATTAATAACACTCATTCTTCAATCTAGTTTTTTATGGTTAACCATAGTATTACCTTCTATTTCAATCAAAATGGTAAATCATCTTCGCTACACTATAATCTCAAAACGTATTAAATTTTTTACTCTATAAAAGCTTCTTCTCGTCTTGAAGCGGAAAACCGCGATTATATTATTGGAGATTTCCTGCAATAAACTGTTTTACCAACACCGCCTATTTTCAAACACATTTTGCTGCTGCCCTGAATGGCCTTGATAAATAATTATTAACTTCTGCAAATTTTACTATCATTTCTTGTTTTTTTTTATTTTTTTTTTAACTTGAGACAGTCCACACTGTGTGGAATGAACAAATTCTTCTATAACATGATAATATTAATATAAATGACTCGTATTAGGGACTCAAAGTAGTGGATAAAAAATCAAAATGTGAAAAATTTTGATTTTGAAATTATCTACATATTTTACGTCTTACGTTTCCAACAAACAAAAAATAAATAGCAGGTGATATAAGCTAAAAATTAACACTGGTTGTTATTTATTTTGATAAAAGTATCTAATTTAAAAAACTGTTTGGGTGCGAAACACCTGAGTTTTTCGGTGCACCTCGCCTTAAAAAATGACTAAATTAGTAGATTAGGTGTTAAATTAAACCAAAGACAATATTTTTTAGACAGATATTTTCCATTTACGAGGACGTTTTTAAAAGTAGTGAGACTGAGGCAAGAAAAAACGCGTAGTATATAAGAATTCAACATTTTATTTCTAAATCTATATATATATATATATATATATATATATATATATATATATATATATATATATATAATATAGTTCTACAGATTCAAGTGCATGCATGGATTCGGAAACCGTAGAGATGGAAGTCGGTTAAATTATGGCAAAGTTCGCATTTAGGAGGCTAACCATGCCTATTAGAAGTTGTAAATTCCAGTACTTCCGGAGATATCCGGAAAAACCGAAATTTGCTGATTTCGTTTTTATTTTTTCCTGACGTTATTTAAAGAGATATGGAAAAACAAAAGACACTTTCTTATGGCCACTTTTTAAGCTCTACAAATCAGCGTTGAGAGATTTTCCGTACGACGTTTCGTTTTCTTTAAACCATCTTCAACTTTCTTTTTTTAAATACGGACCTGGGTTTTTATTTAATTTTTTTGAACCCCTTATTATCCCAATTACAAAAATGTATAACACTTAATATTTATTTACAAATATGGAACGCCCCTATAAGAAATGATGTGCGTTCTTTGTCTAACTCATTGTCTCTTATGGAAAATATGTTTATTTAACAGAAAAATATTAAGTGTTATACATCATTGTAATTGGGATTATAACTGCTTTTAAAAAATGCAATAAACAATTAGGTGCCGTATTTAAAAAAATAAAGTTGATGATGGTTTAACGAAAACGAAACGTCGTACGGAAAATCTCTCAACGCTGTTTTGAAGAGCTTTAAAAGTGGCCATAAGAAAGTGTCTTTTGTTTTGCATATCTCTTTAAATAACGTCAGAAAAAAATAAAAACGAAATTCGCAAATTTTTGTTTTTCCAGATATCTCCGGAAGTACTCGTAATTTTACAACTTCCTAATAGGCATGTTGTTAGGCACCTAAATGCGCAACTTTGCCATAATTTAACCGACTTGGTATCTCTTACGGTTTCCGAAATCCCCATGCATGCACTCGAATCTGTGGCACCCTGTATATTAAGAAAATACTACATTTAAATAATAACCCAAAGCAAGTATTATTGATTTTCTTAAAACTGGTTTCTTTTCATAGATGAAAATGTCTCAAAAACCTTTTTAAAACAGTTTTAAGTGCCAAAAACCATGGTGGGGCTGTGTTTATAAATTATTAAAAAGTATATTTTTTTTACATTTTTGTTTCCAAGTGGTTTTTAAATGGATTAATTGTAACTTTTTATTTTCCCCAATTATATTTCAGACGTAAAAATGCGGGGACGTATTAAAGAAAGATCCCAAATTATTACATTAAAATGTAATTTTTTAGCCGAGTCCCTGTATAATAAAGCGTTTCATGTGTCAACACTGTCAAGAAGCTCGTCAGCGGGGGTGTCGCTAGACGCGAGTCAAGAAAAAGCATTTGTATTTAACAAAATTGTTAATTATAATTGTCGCGTGTCTGGGATAAGTGGGATAAGCCAAAAAATGTATAAGTTTTATTTAACAATAATTAAAATAATATTTTAAATATTTCTTGAGGACATTTGCTAAGAACTTGAATTTGAAAAGTATCCAGAATTTACAAAAAAATATAGGAAAATTTAACTTATTTTAATTATTGCTTACATTTTTTGACATATTCCACTTTTCCCATACGCTAGCAAATTATCTTTTTCTTATCTTGGAACAGTCCACGAAGGCTAAAACCCTAAGTACCAACGTAGCCCGGGTGTCTTAGTTAGAACTAAGCCGTAGTTTACTGACCAAAAAAAAAATGAAACACTTATTTACGTTTCGGTAGCAAATTTGCTACCATTATCATGACTAACTTGAATAAAAAATAAAGTAGAAATTAAATTTAAATTTGTAAGAATTTTGATATAAAACTTAGGAGATTCTCAGAACTTTAAGTAATAATTATAATAACACAGGTCCACAAAAAAATGGTGTGTGCTGGGTGTCGGACAAAGATTTTTTGGCGTATTTGTTTCCACTAACCACGAATCTAGAGTCAAAATCGGGGATCAAACATAAAAAAATTGAGAAAACCCGAAAAAACCGACACGGCGCATTTACCGGCAGAAACCTGCTAACAGGGTTTGGACTACGACTATATTATTATAAACTATAAGAGATACAAAAGATTTCGTAAAACAAAAAAGAAAGCTTTTTAAATTGTCTATAAATATTTTTGATAAGATAAATAATAAAGGAGATATAAACGAAGAAGTAATTTTGACAAAAAAATTCAGTTCAAAATAGGATAAAAAATATTTTTTATTAATGTGGTTTTTGGATTTTTTTTAATAATAAATCCTTTATTTTATTTATTTGAATCCCAAATTACTTAAATCCAAAAATAAAAAAATATATTTTTGATATTTTTCCAGAGGTAGGTATACTATGAAAAAATCTTGAAAATTCGGCTTTTTGATTATAACTCGAAAAATATTGCATTTGGACAAAAAGGTTATATAACTTAAATAAAAAGTCTTGTAAAAATACATAGTTTATATTCCATAAAGTTTAGTGCATCTTTTATAGTTTTTGAGATATTGACGTTTTAAATTTAAAAAAAAATCGTTAATATCTAAAATTACGCCTTTTCTCAATTTTTTTTGTGGACCCACTTTTTTTTGTGGGCCTGTGTAATCAATATGTCATTTATGACAAAACGTCATAGGTAACAACTGAAAATTCTTAGAATCACCTAAGTTTTATATCAAAATTTTTACAAATTTAATTTTAATTTCTATTTTATTTTGACTTAAGTTAATCTTAATAACGATGGCAAAGTTGCTACCGAAACGTAGATAAATGGTTGAATTTTTTGGGTTTTTTCTTTTTTTGGTTCAGGCTATCTTCAAGTTCATAGGGGTCAATAAGGCTAAGCACACTTAGTGGCTATACCCCGGGACCAGGACCGAAGCGGTGTATAAAAACTTTCTTGGCAACTTTACCCAGCAAAAACTTTATAAAACATCCAGTTACCTCCATATACCGGGTGGTGCGTCGCCGAGCGGAACATAGGAAATCCCATGTAAATTTTAAGGGGGTCAATTATTGGCTCCCCTGTACATTTTACAGAAAAAATGTAAGATAACTTTTTGAAGATCTAATCTGACAAACCCTCGTGCCAAGTTTCAAATACTTTTAATAAGCGAATCTTGAATTATGCAATTAAATGTAATTGCAAAATTACCAAATTTTCGGTTCAGGTAAAACCAAACAGACACCAGTAAAATGAATATTGTCCCTGACATGAGGAAAAGTGTCAATAAATCAGTGACAGTCTGTATTTGAAAAAAAAAATGAATTATTCAATCGACGTAAAAGTATCTATAATTAAGTGGCATTATGCGGGACAGTTTTAGAGCAGTATCTGAAATGTTTTCAGTTTATTTGCCCACCAAGCCCATTCCGTCCATTTCAACTATTAAACGTATTGTCAGTAAGTTCGAGTCCAAAGGTACCGTAATAAATAATTGTAAATGTTTAACTCAAGATATTGAAAATAGAGCCGAAGAAAGAGAGAACAGAGATCCTAATATACTACTTAGTATGGAGGAAAACAAAATGGTTATTACGAGGGTTCTTGGCAAGAGGTAAATAAACATCATACAACGGTACTTTGAAAAAACACAAATATTATACGTAAAATTCGAAAAACATCAAGAGCTGCAGGAAGGAGATAAAGAGCGAGGAATGGCATTTTGTTTTAAAGTGATGGAAAGAGCAAATAACGATAGGAATTTTTATTTATTTTTTTAATGATCTATTGTAATATTTGTTATTAGTTAAACTTAATTGTTATCAAATAAAAGGTTTGATAAAAAAATAATGTTAACGTGTCTTTTACTTTGAATGTAATTGTTGTGAGATTGATGAAACAAAAAAAAATTCTTGTATTCGGTTGTACGTCAGATTTGACAAAGCCTTATAACAAATTGTTTGCTGATGGCTGGTGTCTGTTTGGTTTTATCTGAACCGAAAATTTGGTAATTTTGCATTTACATTTAATTGAATAATTCAAGATTCACTTATTAAAATTTTTTGAAACTTGGCACGACGGTTTGTCAGATTGGTTTCTTTAAAAAGTTATCTAACATTTTTCCTGTAGAATGTACAGGGGAGCCAATAATTAACCCCCTTAAAATTTACATGGGATTTCCTATGTTCGACTCGGCGACGCACCACCCGGTATACTTTCAACGTCGTATAATATAAATATCAACTAAGTCATGTGTTTGATACATCTCCTTTTAACGCAAAATGGCATCTATTATTCAAATCGCTTTTTTATGAATATTATTCACACATCAAATGGAAATTATGGACATTTATACTTTGATTCATCAATATAAACGCTGATAAAAACGAATAAAAATTTTGTTACAAACTCCATCTGTTGAAACATAACACTTGCTGTGAATTTTATACATTTATCTAACTATAGAAATAGCCATATGGTCCTAGTCATATGTCCGGCATATTGAAATGTCATATGGTCATACAGTACAGATGGACGTGTTAAAAATCTATACCGCCCATATTGTGACTAAATACCAGGACCAAATGGTGTTGGTTAACGTTAAGAAAAATGTTTATATTCCTATGGTGTAGGTACAATGAATTTTACACAGTGAAAGAAAATTAATATTAAATGTCCGTTCATAAATAAATCGATATGGTTAAAATCTATCTGGAGAAGTAATTATAGTCTAAGAACCGTTTTACACGTACAAGAATGATTCCGAAGATTATTGCCACAATTGTCCCGAAAATTTACACAATAATTATTTTATGTATTCAGGGCCGGATTTAACTTTTTGCCGCCTATAGGCTAATATAATTTTGCCACCCTAATATGTCAATATTTTTTGGATATCAGAGCGAAAAATTATATCATTAAAAGAATGTAAACTACACTAGTAATTCTTATAAAAATTTAATAAACTAATTTAACAAAACTAAAACAAACAGAAAATAAAAAAAAAACATTTAAACAATCAAATTTTATAATATTAACGCAAATATAAATTTAAATGTTAAAACAAATAAGTATTTTTTTGAACTGAGTGAATTTGGCCAAATTTTTTTTATCTATTTGTTAAATATTAAAAAAAAAATTACGATTACACTTTTTTAAAATTAATCGTAAATTTGCCGCCCATAATACTTGCCGCTCTAGGCTATTTTTACTGAACCGTAAGCATAGATATTTTATAAAAAATTTGATGAAATGGTTTAACAAAACAAACGTTGTTTTAAATAAAATCTTTAACACTGTTTTTAAGAGATTAAAAATTTTAAAAAAAAAGTATTTTTTTTTTTCCAAAATTTTTTTATATTTAAATAACCAAAAAAAATAAAAACAAAAAATGAAATTTAGGTTTTTTCGAATATTCGAAGTACATGAAATTTGCAACTTTCTAAAGTGGACATGGTAAAAAATACAATACATTTAATAATTAACTAATGTATTTTTAACGATTTCCAGATCAATCAAATCTGTAATAATTATTTTTTTTTTTTTTTTAATTATATATATATATATATATATATATATATATATATATATATATATATATATATATATATAAAATTTAAATTTTTTATATATATATATGTTTGAAATTAGATAAAGAAAAAAGTCAAAAAATAATAATATACAGGGTGTTAAAAAAAACTAAACCTGGTATTTTTAAACACATTTCCGATGCTCTTTTGTTTTATCTGATGACAAATTCTGACGGTTCAGTAAAAATACTTCAACTATACGACAAACTCTGTTTATTTTTGTATAGACAATTTGGATACCTCTATATTTTGTTTTATGAAATTTTTTGTATATCTTATTGTTTATATAGTCGTAGCCCAAACATTCCGTGGTGGCAGGTTTCTGCTGGCAAATGTACCGATTTAATTTACCGATTACCGATTCCTTATTTCTTGTCAAAAACAAAATGTCATAAATGTAAGACTTGAATAAGACACAATAAGTAGTAAATCAATGTATTTGCAACTTACGATTGGATATTACAGAGAGAGAAACAAGTAAAAACCTTAAGATAATAATATCATACATAAAAAAATACTAGATCGTGATTTTTGTCGTTTTTTTTGGGGTTTTTCTCGATTTTTTGCTGTTTGACCTCAAATTTTGACTTCAGATTCGGGTTCAGCGGAAAAAAATTAGGGGTTGAAAATTCCCGAAAAACGAAATAAATTATATTATATCCATGAATTTAAACACATTATCGTATTTTTTCCATCGTATTAAAGCAAAATTAACCATTTTTCTAATAAATAAGAATTTATGAGGGTTATACATTTTTCTTAATGTTTTGGGGATGGAGGGTTGATATTTAACTAAAATTTATTATTATGACAAGGATGAGTTATCATAAGTTTTTTATTCAAAAAATAAATACAAGTTCTTTTTATTTCTACAACATTTCATTACCTTTTCTTGCTAGGGGTGACTTTACCCTTTATATGGTTTTTTTCTTATCAGAACTAACAAGAAATAGTTGTTTTATACGTTTCATGACTTGAAAATACATTTAGTTTTATTTTTTAAAATGTGTGATTTATTTTGGCGAATGGCAAATAGTTGACTATGTCCATTATTTGATTTTAATTAATTTGAAAATATCTGGATTAAATGCCAGTATCCTTTTTACAAACACATAATTTTTCCTTTTAAACAAAACGCGATCTATCACGCATCTGTCAAACCACCACGCTCCGGACCATTTAATTAAGTCCTGTATTACGCTGCTTTGAAGATGTAATGCGAGATAATGACGAAACGTCGGCTGGTCACGTGTCGCGTTCATTAGAGCTCTAATTCTACAAAGGATTAATGACGACGTGTAGCCAACACGATCCCACCCTCTGGTTTAGATATATGCTAGATGGGCTCTTATAAAAATTTGTTGTTGATATTTGAAAAATCGTTCCATAGATTTTCAATAAAAAACGACACAAAACGATTCTTGGCTAAAAAATAACAATGACAATTGATTGTGGCCGTGTGCACGTAACAATATAGGAAATGTAGAAACATTGTTTCTTCATTTACTAAAAAATAACAATAAAAACGTTAATAAAGGTATAAATACATATTGCACACTTTTTAAAAATTATTAGTTTTACAAATTTTAGATTGATCTTTTGTGTGCATGTAAGATGTAAAGAAAAAAAACCCATAGCCATGGGTTTTTTTTCTTTTATCACCATTAATAAGTAATATTTTTATGGAAAATTAAGAATCCAATTTTGTAGAAAATTATTTATATGAACCTTTAGTTTGAGGGATATAAATAGATGACATCTTTTTCTATTTATCACCATGAAAATATTGTTTAAATAATGTTTTAACACACATTAACACACAAAAACCTACTACATTTGCATTGTAAATGTGAATGTAATTTTTTATAGCTAAAACTTCCAGACCATTAGCCAAACGCATTAAAGAACATCAAACATACAATAACACACATTTCCTTAAATCCAAAACATGTCAACTTGCCTTTGATAACAATTACATAATAAACATAAAAAAGGAACTTGTTTAAAAAAAATATATAAAATAAAAATATATATATATATATATATATATATATATATATATATATATATATATAAAATATTTTTTTAATATATTTATATATATAATTTTTATATATATAAAAACAGGGTGTCGCAAGAAAGTTTCACAGCAAAAATATTTTTTTCTTAAATGGAACCATATGTATATTTTTTCAAATTCTCCGAAAAATTCTGGACATGTTTACGTATAATGTCATATACCTATCTTTAACTGTTCACGAAATTATTACGTTTAAATAATAATTATAACACTTTATTGCAACATAAATTGATTAATTACATTCCACATTTTTGAAATTTATTTTATCAAATGCTGAAAGTGGCCGCCATTAACAGCTCTGCAATACCCCAGGCGATCGATAAATTATTGCTGTACATTTTTAACTGTGTCTGGAGAAATATTCCTAATTGCATTACGAATGCGATCTTTGAGGATATCAAGCGTGTGTGGCTTATCTCTGTACACTTTATTTTTGTCATAATCCTAAACCGACCTTAATCCAATGCATTAAGGTCGGGTGATCTAGGTGGCCACTCCTGGTCTGCCAATATCCTTAACAGTTCCAGTCTCTCTCCACTTAGCCTCAATTCTACTAATTGTAGACTGACATACAGGTTCCCTGTTTGGATATTTATTGATGAACATAATTTGAATTTCGTTGTGTGTTCTAGTTTTCTCACCACAGCCAAGCATAATTAATATTTTGATTCACTGAGTCTCAGTGAAACGCATTATAATTATTTTCAATTAACAATACAGTTGAAACTTAAATAATTGAACCTTATTTATTTGAAGTCTATGTCAAATATTCACAAATAGAGGTCAAAAGGTAATTGAAATGACTGGTTATAAATGGTTCATACTGATTTGAGATGCTGTTAATGGCGGCCACTTCCAGCATTTGATAAAGTACATTTCAAAAATGTGGAATGTAATGAATTAATTTATGTTGCAATAAAGTGTTATAATTATTTTTTAAACGTAATTATTTCGTGAATAGTTGAAGATAGGTATATGACATTATACATGAAACATGTCCAGAAATTTCCGGAAAACCCGAATATGAAAAAATATACAGAAAATTTAAGAAAAATATATTTTTTCGGTCAAAGTTTCTTGCGACACCCTGTATATCTACATTTGATGTCAAAATATGCCTGATCCAAAAATAAAATCGACTTGTCCGAGGATTTTTTCGAAAAAGAAATACCTCCCTCCCCTTTTATTGAATTTATCCGTTATTAAATCACAACCCTATATATATATATATATATATATATATATATATATATATATATATATATATATATATATATATATATATATATATATATATATTATATTTGTTCGTTTGTCAAGATGATTCATCTACTGACAAACGGATTAAACCTGAAAAAAAAATATATATATATATATATATATATATATATATATATATATATATATATATATATATATATATATATATATATATATACAGTAAAAGTCGCGAATAACGACGTCGCTTATAAAAACAAGTCGCTTATTACGACGAAAACTGGGAAGTTTGGTTGGATTTATATGTAACGCAAGTCTAAAAAAGTTTGCCTATAACGGCGCCGGTTATAGCGACCAAGTCGCTTTTAGCGTTTTTATGCAAAAGATTTTTCATGTGGAAGGCCGGATATAACGACCGAACGCGTGTGATGCACACAACAATCATTTGTAACCAATAACTACAAGTTATTCTTGGGGGAATTACCAAAACCGGGGGCCGGAAAAATACCTGTTTGTCGATCTCATAAATGCTTTTCTTTGTTTACTTTTTATTTAGTGCCGGGATTTAGTGCATACGTAAAAAAAGTTTTGTCCATTGAGGAAAAAGGCCTAATAATTTGCAGACTTGAGGAAGGTGAACCCAACATTGCTATTGCAAACGCATTCAACTGTTTCTACAATTTGGAAAAACCGGGATGCAATAAAAAATGCATTTAATAAGAATTTGCTACCAAAGAAGAAACTTAGGTTATCCAGTCATGCAGATATGGATGAAGCATTATTTAACTGGTTTAAAGTTGAAAGAAGTAGAGGATCGCCAATTAGTGGTCCTATACTACAGGCGAAAGCGCAACATTTCGGCAGACTACTGAATAAAGGACCGGAATACACCTGCACTGAAAGTTGGATAAAACGTTTTCGAAAAAGGCATAATATTGTTTATGGAAAAATAAGTGGTGAATCTGCTAGTGTACCTCCTGGAGTGACCGAAAATGGCTTAAAACTGTATGGCCTGAAATAGGAAAAGGGTATACAAGTGACCAGATTTTTAACGCAGATGAGACAGGTCTGTTCTACAAAATGCTTCCAGACATGACACTGAAATATAAAGGCGAAAAGTGCACGAGAGGGAAAATGTCCAAAGAGAGAATTACTCTTTTTGTTGCTGCCAATATGTCTGGATCAGAAAAACGTAAGGTGCTTACAATTGAGGATACCCAAGATCAAGGTGAAGACGACAGGTCTGAGGACGAAGAAGAATTTAATCCACCATCTATTGAAGAAGCTTTACAAGCAGTGAAGACCCTAAACAGTTTTGTACTATACAATAATGCGAGTGAGAAAAAACTTTTAGACACAACCAGTTTCATTGAGAAAAAAATTGAATCAATTTACTTTAACTCGCGTTGCAAAAAACAAACAAAGATTACAGATTTTTTACTAAAATAATTATTTTTTTTTATATGTATGTACATATGTATTTCATGTACTATGTAGTTTTACCTTACGTTACCTGTTTCAGTGTAGATTTAGTTTTTTTTATATTGGATTTTCAATTTGGCTTTTTGTTTTGTATCTATCTATGTATTTTCAGGATTTTGTAAAATTAAAAAATATTTATAACATACATAATTATGTACATACTTTTATTTGAAAAAAAAAGACGTAGTATAAAAAGAAGTCCTTTAATAACGAGCGTTTATAACGACCGTCGTTATTAATAAATGATATATATATATATATATATATATATATATATATATATATATATATATATATATATATATATATATATATATATATATACAAATATATATTATCAAATAAAGATAATTGTGTATCATCAATATCTGTTAATTTATAAAAAATACATGGTTATCTACCTATGCTTGATGCTGAAGTAATTTTGAGAAAACTTAAAATCAACTACACATCACGCATTTTTTAAATTTTTTTGAACATAACAAACGTGTCAGAATTTCTTTAATTTTATATCAAAGTTCTTACAAATTTAATTTGAATTCCTTTTTTTTTAGCTTATAGTGTTTTAGACTGAACTATCCGAATATATTTTTCTAAGGTCCTTATTCAAGTATATCGTGGGAACGAGAATAAAATATTATGTAGGGGTAGATACAATATAATACAGTTGCCAAATACGCGTGCCTTTTTTGAATTATCTACTATAATACTTGATTTCTTTTTATATCTATTTTGTAATTTGATTTAATCCCTTTTATTATGGTACTCGTTGCTTGTCATTTCCGACAAGTAAAAACTCTGTGTGAAGTAGTTCTTGACAAAAAACACAACTGGCTATAGATATTTTTTTAAACCACTTAACCTTTTCATGTGATTGTTAAAAAATAAGGCTATTTCAGTAAAATCTCTTAAAAAATTTTTTTTTAGTATTTTCACCACCCATAAAAATGAAAAAGGTATAAAAAATTTAATAGAAAAAAAGCCATAGAATCTAACATGTTTTTCTTAGACCGGATTTAGTGCACGACCAACAGTCAGCGCTGACATCGGTCGAACGTAGCTATATTAATGAAAATGTAGACTAAGTACAGTGTACAGGGTGTCCCAAATTCGAGCCTCATCATTGGGACCTCGAAAAGTTGAAGAGATACGATGTCGGTTAAATGGAAAAGTTGCGGAATTTAATGCCGATCAAAATGGATAACGCAAGCTACCACATCCGTCTGCTACACAAAGCACCAGCTTCATCAAGTTCAAAAACTGAAATCCAGGAATATTTGTTAGAAAATGATATTTATTTTAAATTCAATTACAAAAAAACGAATTTTGGAAGTCCTAAATTATATGCAATTAAAAAACAATTGGTGGATAATTTGGTGAAACGCTGGGCATATCTTTTACGGTTCTTCGCACTGTATGTTTAACCCCATAGAGCATTTGTGAACCAAGTAAAATCAAAGATCAGAGCAGAAAATGTTACACCTACTTTAAGTCCCAGTTTATAAATTTGATAAAAATATAATTACTAACATACCAGTTGAGAGCTGAAAAAATTCACTACAGCACATTATATAAATTGAGGACTCTACATTTCTATCCAAAACAAATAGATCCTATTGTAATTAATCTCAATGATGACTCTGATAGTGAAACAGAATTAGATTTAGATATTTAGATTAAAATGTAATTATGTATAGAAAATGCAGTTATAAATTTATTAAAACTTTGCATATATTTAATTTCTTAATGTAATTTTAAGATTATACTTACCTAAATAAACAGTAAATTATATATCTTTATATTATTAAAGTCCGTCCCTAATGTTCTGTCCTTTAATACCTACCGATCCGCAGTTTTATTGCTGTCGGCAGGTATAATCCATAAATGAAGGCAAGAGCTAACACGGTATACTTTGAGACAGACTATACCAACATTGTAAAAATCAAATTAAAACTTTTTGATTCATACAATGCGTTTTATTAAGTTTTGAAGTTTGCACCCTGTATAATGAAAAGATAAAATGACTTAATAACCTAGCAGGCGTTACTTCAAAAATGACCCCAAATGTCATAGGCTCTTCGTTAGTAAATGGTTAAATATCTTTAAGAATAAATCCATCATAATCACATACATAGAAATTATTCTAAACTTGTTGTTGTCAAACTCTTTCAAATACCCTGTACACACCCATATGCTGCCTGTTTACCATAAAATATGAAAATAAAATGCCATACGAGGTGGTTTTGCTCTTATTTCACGGATTTTTCTCGAATAAAAATTATTCACATACTGATAGACTTCAGGTATTTTGCCTTGAAACTTCCTGTTCGCGACCAGATGGCCTTAACAGGTTCTCGGGAAAAAATTGGGTGTAGTTGTCTTTTTGGTTGTGGATTAATATGTAAAACATATGTGTGAGAAAACGGGAACGATCAGGTTTTAATCAAGATCTGTATACTTAAAACGTGTACAAGTATAACTTGATATTAAACATACTGGTTTTTTATATTTATAAGTGAGCTTTTTTTGTTTTTCTGATTTTATTTTCATGGTAAGACAGTTTTACAAAAATAAAATTTTGTTAAAATTTGGTTGATTTTTCGTTATTAAGTAATCATAGAGATACATGATTAATAGATTTAAAATACTTAAAACAATATCTATCATAGCAAAAACTCTTATTAGTTCCGGAAACAAACCATTTTGCCCTCAATTTTTTTAAAATGCATAAAATGACTTAAAATTTTGAGAGTGGGTAGCGAATAGTCCAAGGATCAAAATCTATATCTTGCCGAAGGGCGCCTTTACCTTGGGGTGGTTGCCAAACCATCTCGGAGGTGAAATTTTTTTATAGATTGAAATCGGTAATTCTAAGCAAAAAATGTTCTAGGCATGTTTTTTTGTAAAATGCATACTTTTCGAGTTATTCGCGATCGAAAGTCGGAGTTTTTCGTCGATAAAATCAACGTTTTTAAAATCGTTTTTTTGCAAATTGCTCGATAAGTATGCATTTTATTAAAAAAACTGTAAATAACAAAATTGTAGCTTTAAAAAAAACGAATAAAATGGTTTTTTTGTAATTGCTGTGGGAACAATAAAAACCAAGTTGTGGTTTGTTTAAGGTTAACTGTTATTCATCAAACACAAAATTTCAGAGTTTTAAAGGCAAATAACGCAAAAATCTACGTATTTTTAGAAAAAAATAAATTATAACTTTTTTGAAGGATATGCAAAGACGTTTCTTTTAAAAAATAAGGTATATATCATAAAAATTGAGTGAGTTATGGTTAAAATAAGGTTACACCAAAATTATTTGAGTGCAAAAATCTTTGAAAACAACCCCTTAACCACCACCCAAATAATTAAAATGAGTCGTAACCCTTTTCAGTTCTCTTTATCTATGTATCATAAATACATTTCTAAATTTTAACCGATTTAAATTAATTAATTTTTAAAAAAATGGAGCTGCAAGTGAAAGTCAAATTTCAGAATTTTAATAAAAAATGACCTTTTCTTTAAAATAACTCAAAAACTAAGGGAGACACGTAAAAATTACTGGAATATCGAATTGTAGCATTTTAAATTACAAACATTTTGCTCTTTTAAAATTTACTGTATGACGAAAATTAAGTGAGATATAAACGTTTAAACCGCGTGTGTATAGACGAGCACTACCTTGTTTCAGCCTTTTAAAGTCACCCCTTTAAAAAGTAAGGGTTTTAAACAGTTTTAATATATAGGACCTTATAGCTCTTGAAAATACCAACAAAATGGTTTTTAAAAAAACCTTTTATCACAAAAACTGAAGGAGTTATGCTTAAAAAAACAATTTTTTGGAGCATTTTTGTACTATTTTTGGCATTGTAATATTGTAAGGAGCGAATTTTAAAGGATTAAAAAATTACAAAATTAAATTAGTTATACTTTTGAGCTGTCAATTTTTTTAATTACAACTCTGTGACAATATGCTAATTTTTCTAGGGTAACATTTTTTTTTAATAAATCATAATAAGGGTTGATTTTCAAGGGTTGAAATATATTAAATAATGTTTACTTATTTTTCAATTTGTATGAGCCTAATTTTATGTGACAAGCTTTAATATAAAAGTTTTGAAAGTTTTTGCAATAAGGTGTGGTTTTCACCTCTAAAAAATGAAAAGCGACCTTTAGCATAATAGAGATTTTGAAGAGGAGGGTAAGTGAAACTTAATCCCAAATTTTCATGCAATTCTATGCATTTTGAAAAAATTGTTAGGTTTCGCACTTTTTCTAGCTTCGTTTTCTGTACTATATGTAAAATAAGGGCCAAGATCCTATTCAAGAATTTCGCCTTTTAAAGTACTAAGATATAAAATTATACCAAGTTCTTTTTTGACTGGCAAGTTTTTTAGTGATCTGTCTATATTAATGAATGTTCTTTTTATTACTACACACAGTTTTTTCAATAATACACACAGTTTTTTTTTATTAATAAAGACAAATTAGTAAAAAAAACTTGCCAGAAATAGGAACTGATTTTTACATAACTGTTTTTGGTACGAACTCTCTTTTTTTTCTGAGTTTAATAAATGGAATAAAATTCTGCTTGCCTTTAAAAACCAAGACAAATATGATCTTAGAAAGTCAGGTTTAATTGCAAACTTCTAAAATACCCCGTAAATGTACAACATTACCTCCCCTGTTTCAGGCCTTTCCAAGTATCAATGTGCAGTTTTTAGTCTTTTTCCTTAACTCTTGTGCTAAAACCTACTTACACACCCAATTTCAAGTTTCTAGTCCCTCTGAAAGGGAGAGATGATCAGATTTAGGGCCGCCAGGGGGTGCCCGCAGGGAGGGGTTCTATCCCCCTGCTGTGGTCGCTCCTGGTGGATGACCTGCTAGCCATACTCTCTCTCTGGGAGATCGATCTGCAGGCATATGCAGATGATCTAGTCATCCTAATTAAAGGAAACTTTGAAGAAATGATTTTGAACATCCTTCAAGAAGTACTAAACACCACACAAAGCTGGTGTCAAAGGAAAAAAATGACAATAAACCCTCAAAAAATGGTTATTGTCCCCTTCACCCAAAAGAGAAACCTGGTTAACTTGAGACCACCAACCTTTGCGAAAGAAGCAAAATATCTGGGGTTAATCCTAGATGGCACTCTTAGCTGGAATCCACATCTAGAAAAAGTAACCCGTAAGGCGACCCTATCTTCTGGACATGCCGCAGGATCTGTGGCAAATCCTGGGGCATGCAACCAAAACAGATGTACTGGCTATACGTGACAGTCATAAGATCAATGATCACGTATGGCTCTGTAGCATGGTGGCGCAAGGGGCAGCAGAGGCTGACCCAAGCAAAGATATCTAGCCTACAGAGACAGGCCTGCCTAATGATCACGGCCGCGCTGCGCTCGACACCAACGGCGGCCATGGAAGCCCTTCTAGGACTGCCTCATCTGCATATTTACTTGGAGAAAGAGGCTAGGTGGGCAACCTACAAACTCTATCAAGCGGTCAGTAACAAACCGCAGGCGTGTCATATGGAGAGCACCAGTCTTCTCAGGAATGTCCTGACCTGTGACAGACTGGGAATGTCCTCAGACATAAAGCCTACAGCAACCAATTACAACCGGCCCTACAGTGCAGTCTACCCACAAAGGGAGGACTGGAGTCGAAAAACGACCGACCTGCTCCGGGCTGACATCTGTTAGTACACCGATGGCTCCAAAACCAAGGACGGTGTTGGAGCTGGAATATATGGACAGAGGCCGAGGGCAGAGTTTTCCTTTAGCCTGGGCACTCTCGTAACCATATTTCAAGCGGAGGTATTTGCTATTAAGATGTGTGCTAGATCGCTGGTTGATCGGCACTGCACACGTAAGACAGTTAATAGTATATTACATACCGAGAGTGGTAAGAAGCCCATTACACACGATTTCGAAAATTACGGTACGACGTGAGCGAGTATTCGAAAGAGTGTGTAATGGTACCACTCGAGTTGTGTACTATACTTTTTCTACGACTTTATGTTTAGTTTTTTATAAATAAAAGCAGAAGATTATATAAACTTTAAGTAACAATACAAATAATAATACAAACATTTGCGTTGTCAAGGCGATGCTATTTGTTTCATAGCCAGCTTTACGTAAAATCTATTGAAAGTTTTCAAGATTTTGGGGCTCGCGGCTAATGCGATTGTGGAACTGTTACGTAATATATATATATATATATATATATATATATATATATATATATATATATATATATATATATATATATATATATATATATATATATATATATATATATATATTACGTAACTGCCCTTACGCACAGTTTGGCTTCTTACAGTATAGTGTTTGTAATTAGAGATTTACTGATAAAGTAGACGGTGTGTAATTAGGTTCTTACTAATATAGGAGTAGAAAAAATATTTTCCGATAGTCAAGCAGCCCTTAAGGCTCTTGAATCCAGCCGGTGTAATTCAAAAACCGTCTGGATTTGCAAGGATGCGCTGACCAAACTGGGTCAAAACAATAAGGTTACACTACTGTGGATACCTGGACCCACCGGCCTAGAGGGTAATGAATCTGCAGACCTTCTTGCCAAAAAGGGGGCGGAAACAAAATTCACAGGGCCGGAACCGGTCATCGGTATATCTTATGGAACGGCCAAGCAGTTCATATCAGCTTGGGCACAAAGAGAAATTCTTCGGTACTGGCATGCATTTCCAGGTCTCAGACACTCGAAGGCCTTCATAAGCCAACCGAACCAACAATATACTGTCAAACTACTGGAGCAATCAATTAAAACTCTAGTGGGACTGTACACGGGACACTGCAGATTAAAATACCACATGCACAAGATCGGCCTAGCGGAAGACGCCGAGTGCCGCATGTGCATGGAGGGGGACGAATCGGCAGAACACATACTGTGCTCGTGCCCAGCAATGGCACGACTAAGATTCGCAATCCTCGGCAATGACACTTTGTTGCCGGGGGAGGTGAAAGAACTCTCTCCCAACAGAATCATCAGATTTATTAGGAGTCTGGACCTGGTGGGAGAAATAAAAGGGTGTGAGCCACAATAGACCGATCAGTCGCGGTGGAAGGGTGTTATACCCACTCACTTTAAACCTACCTACCTACCTACCTTCCCTCTGAAAGTGCCCCATAGTTTTTAATAAGTCAACAAGTGAGTCAGTCAGTCAGTCAGCCAGTCAGTACGAAAGTACACGAACGATAACGAAGTTCTGATAGGGGAAAAATATGCTAAAACCTTTAATGTAATATACACACAGCGTGCGTCAGGCCAGAACTTGGTAAAGTTAGTAACCGGAGTTACAAATAAATGAAACCGACTAGTGGTAAGAAATAACGTCATTCTCAACTTAAAATAGTCCGATTATAGTTTTATCACTATTTTGTATAAACATCCTTTGGCTATAAACGGATGGAAACCAAATAATTTTAAAAAGAATATAACTAAGAGAATGACGCTTAATACTCCATAATATGTACTTCTCTAAAAAAATATATTTTTTTTCTGTCACGTTTAGGATAAAAAATAAAATATTTCCGGTGACCCTCCTTCTACTAAATTTTGAAGAAACCCTACTTTGTGGTTATAAAAAACGAATTAGGATGTTTGAGTGTGCCAAATAAAAAGATCGTTAAATTTTTATGAAACTAAAAACGCAATTCTTAATGAATTAGTATAGAAAACAAAAAATATTAAAATAAATTTAACAAAACACTTTCCCCTTAGATAGTTAATTTTGTTTTATTGTATAGTTTGTAGTTTACGTTAAAATTTGCGAAAGGAGACATAAAAAACAGTTAATGCCGTGAAGTAAATCCTAAATTAAAGAATTTAAGTTTAATTTTTAATCTGTATATTTTTATTTATTATTGAAATAGATTTATTTTTCCCCATATTTACCGGTACTTATTTTATTATTTTATAAAAAGTAACTTTCTGTATATCCCGCGTGTATGAGTAACATAGGCCTCAAAAAAGAACTAGAATACTAAATTCCATAAGCCACACCATACTTTGGACCGGGAACCTGCCCTTGGAGTGACCAAAACCACAGCACGAGGGCAGGGAATGGATCCGAAACAAACACGAGGAATACTGGGAAAACCTCAGTAGAATAAGATATGGAAAAAGCTTCATAAGGGGCCCATCCAAAACAACGAAGGAAGAACTACTCAGACAAAGTAGGAAAAGACTTCGCATAACGGTAGGGTTGCTACCAAGGCACGATAGCCTAAGAGGACATCTACACGAGATAGGCTCATACATTGGGGACCCAAGTTGCAGAATGTGCGACGAGCGGGAAGTCGAGGCCCGAATGAATTTTTTAATTCTCAATCGAAAATCAAAAATACTTTTTTTGCAAATTTTCTTTCGTTTCCAAGATATTCCACTATAAAGTTTTGGCAAAAAAAAATTAATCACATTGTGGGTGTCGCTAATCTTAGTTGGCGCTTTCAAACTATTACGTCATATGAAATCAAGTTTGGCCTTTGTCAAAAGTTAGACACTTGTCAATCTGTTATTGAAACAATCACAAGAAAATGAAGTTTACTAACGAAGAATACGGTAATATTGTTTTTCTACTCCTATATTAGTAAGAACCTAATTACACACCGTCTACTTTATCAGTAAATCTCTAATTACAAACACTATACTGTAAGAAGCCAAACTGTGCGTAAGGGCAGTTACGTAATATATATATTACGTAACAGTTCCACAATCGCATTAGCCGCGAGCCCCCAAAATCTTGAAAACTTTCAATAGATTTTACGTAAAGCTGGCTATGAAACAAATAGCATCGCCTTGACAACGCAAATGTTTGTATTACCAGAGACGATTTTTGACGTTAAAATTTTTAATCTGGAAATTATTTTTGGTTATATTAGTAAAATATGAGTGACTCCGATACTGAGATTGTGGCAACGCCACCAGAAATTGCATTGCAAGCTGCTTTTGCAACTAACAATTTATTGCCAGAAAAATCCAGGGAGAGGTATGAAAAAGTATATCAAAAATTTATGGACTGGTGTACCGATAACTATGTGAGTACCTACTCAGAAAATGTTTTATTAGCATATTTCGATAATTTAAAAAAACCTTTAAACCTTCTTCACTTTGGGCTATTTATTCTATGCTAGCACTAATTTAAATATAAACACAACATCAACATTGAAAATTATCATAAATTACGAGCCTATTTGAAGAGAAAATCAGATACTACAAGAGTAAAAAATCCAAGACACTCACCGCAGCATATAAACAATTTTTAAATGAAACACCGGATCAGGGTTTTTTGTTTATAAAAGTAGTTTTAATTATTGAATTTCTGGAGCTTGTAGAAAGCAAGAGTTAAAGAATATAAAAACAACCGATATTGAAGACACTGGAAACACACTTATTATAAGGATTCCTGATACAAAAACGAAAATACCACGTTCCTTTAAATTTCCGGAAAATTTTATGGTATATGTAAAAAATATAGAAATTCGAAAATTAATTGAAGACACACATATTCAACAATTTTTCTTAAACTTCCAAAAGGCAAATTAACCGACAAGTAGTTGGCATTAATAAGTTAGGACAGTGCCAAAAAATATTGCAGAGTATTTGAAACTACCCAATGCTGCCTTATACACAGGACACTGTTTCCGAAGAACTTCTGCTACAATTTTAATCGACGCCGGGGTGACTTAATGGCGTTAAAGAGACATGGTGGATGGAAATCTTCTACTGTAGCGGAAAGCTATGTGGACGAATCTATTTTAAACAAAACAATAACTTCTAACAGAATCTTACAGTCTGTTGAAAACAATTTACCAACCACATCCACATTACTTCCAGACCAGGAAGAAACAACACAATATATTCCAAACATCCTATGACAATGAACACCAACGTAATGGAAAAATCAGTTGCTCCCATTATAATAAAAATTGTCAAAACTTTACCATTAATTTTAACAACAAATAGTTTTATATTTTTATTTCCTTATTGTAAATCATTACATTTTTCAATACAATTTTTTTGTTTTTTCTTTTAAAATAAAGTTACTTAAAGTTTACATAATCTTCTGCTTTTATTTATAAAAAACTAAACATAAAGTCGTAGAAAAAGTATATATACAACTCGAGTGCCCATTACACTCTCTTACAGTACTCGGCCATCCGTATTTTCAAATCGTGTGTAATGGCTCTACCACTCTCGGTATGTAATATACTATTATGTGTATGGATATAACATAATAATTATTAAGCATGTGCACCAAAGTGTCTAACTTTTAACAACGGTCAAACTTGATTTCTTATGACGAGTTTGAAAGCGCCAACTAAGATTAGCGACACCCACAGTGTGATTTAATTTTTTTTTTGCCAAAACTTTATAGTGAAATATCTTGTAAACGAAGGAAAGCTTGCAAAAAAAGTATTCTTCGTTTTCGATTCAGATATAAAAATTCATTCGGGCCTTCATTTTTCGCCTCGACTTACCAATCACCCTGTATATAGGAACCATATGGAAAACTTTTTATAAATAATTTTACGAAAAAAAGTTATTCTTCATAAAAACTAAAACCTAAAATACAACAATCAGATATTAATTTTTCAGGCGTATACCAGTTTTGTCAAAAAGTATGATTATTTTTGACAATTTCGAAAATTTCGAAAATCGTTATTAAGAAAAGTTGATCAGAACTAAAAACCATTTTTAGATATGCAGTTACACCTCTTTACAATAAAAAAATATTTTTCTTTTTTGAAACGTATGTCTATAATACCAATGCAAATTTAACTGTAGTTACATGTATTCTAGGATGCTCTGACAAAATAAATTGTTAAGAGCGGAAAAAATATTTTTTTTATCGTAAATTTGTATAATTACATATTTAAACATGGTGTTTAGTTCTGATCAACTTTTCTTTGTTCGAAATTGTCAAAAAGGAAGGTACTTTACTCTTGGGCAAAATTCATTCTTTTTCACAAAACTTGTATACGCCTGAAAACAATTAATATCTGATAGTTGCATTTTAGGTTTTAGACCATGCAGAACTTTTTATAGGAATTTTTTTTTCGTAAAATTAATAATAAAAAAGTTTTCCATATAGTTTCAACTTACTGAGACATACTGTATATTAATTTTGTTAACTTGGGTTATATTTACTACTTTTGACTTTATACTAGTAAAAACTGGATCTTATGATAATATAGTTAAAATATTAGTTTTAATAGGTCCACGTGTCTGGTTTAGTTACTACCTCTAATAAAATCTCAACATGTTTTTTTTTAATTTGGTCTACCGCGTTAAAAACAATAATTAACACCTTTTTTCTTCGGTACATTCATTATCATTTTACGATACCTAAATTATAAAGTCAATAAAAAAAGGTGTTGGCAATATATTATTTATAATAAATTACTCTAAAGAAACCCCTTTAATACAGATGAAAAATTAATTATTTGACATTCCACCAACCATTTCTGTATTTTCCCATTAGGCTGTCAAGTATGCAGTTACAAAGGTTAATTTTGTAAACTCACGAAACCGTAAAGGTCAACGTAAATAATTAATTAAACTATTTCTTGTGTTTATACAGGTGTTTTTGCTAGATATTTGTAATATTTTCTCGTACTACGTGCAACACAGACCATAAATACAGATATGTGTTGTTAATTTTCTCTTAGCGATATAGGAATTTGTGTACTTGTACTTGAACTGTTAAATATATGGTTTTTACAATAAATAAATTTTATGTCCACGATGGTACTGAATAGAAAACTCCGAATAAATGTAAGCGTCAATATTCTCAAAATTTATTTTAAATAACCCTCCAAGTCAAGTACAGGGTCTTTGATTATATTTACGTGGCTTCTGAGGCCTTTATTTTTGAAGACAGAAAAAAATGTTTTATATAAAAATTGTAGGATTTTTTCCATATCATCTTTTGAAATTATCAGTAGAAAAATATCGCAATAAAAAAATGGAAAAATATAGGCAACTTCAACTTTTTTAAATGAAACACCCTGTATATTATGCGCTACAACGAAAGATCTTTTTTTTCTGATTTCAAGTATATATACATTGATGATATTTGGATGAACCATTTTTGAGATATTTTAGGTTAAATTATTAATAAATTACAAAAAAGTTTCATGTTAGTATCAAGAAAGTCATGGAACAATAAAATTGTTATGTTGCTGAATTTGGTGAGGGTTGTCTCTGAAGCAATAATGTTTATTTTTGTGATTAAACATTCCTTCCAAAGTGAAGAAAGACTTGTCGGTGAAGAGAATTTTATTTAAAAACTTTGGATCCTGATGAATAAACCAAGCTATTTCTAATGCATACTTAGGTCGGTTCTGCATATTTTGTTTAGGAAGATTCTGAACGGACATAAATTTAAAGGGATAAAATTTTTAAAATTTTAAGGTTAAATAAATTTTATAATCTGTTTTATTAAGTTCAGATGCCGTATCCGAGATTAATATTTCAAGATTTTCTACTACTTGTAATAATAAAAAAATAAAAAAAGTATAATAATTATTCTGAAAAAACGAGGATGTCCAAAACTTTGTTTTCATTTCGTGCTGCAGTCCTTTTCTTCATTTTAAAGCTTTTTCGTTCAATATACTTTCTTACTATGTATTACTACTCTCTTTACTATGTATTTAATAGTACCTATAAATGGTACCCGTTGTTAAGGATAGATATAATAAGTAATATTCCCTTTGCACTGTCGTCACATTATTATTGTTACCATAAAAAAGACGCATAATAGCAATTTTTTGTTCTTCTGAGTAGCCCATCGACAAAAAAGCAATACAATACAGTACTTTTAATCGTTAAAATGATAAATTTCAACTTTTTACAATATCAAACGTCAAATTTATTAAAACAATTTTATTGTTTTCATAGCTTTCTTGATACTAACATGATTTTTTTTTCATTTTATTTATATTTTAAGCTTAAATATCTCAAAAATATTTAAAATTAGAAAAAAAAAGATATTTTATTGTAGCGCATAATATAAAGGGTGTTTCATTTAAAAAAGTTGAAGTCGCCTATATTTTTCCATTTTTTTATTGCGATATTTTTTTACTAATAATTTCAAAAGATAATATGGAAACAAACCTACAATTTTTATAAAATTTTTTTTTGTCTTTAAAAATAAAGGCTCCAGAAGCCACGTAAATATAATCAAAACCCTGTACGTGGCCAGGATAGTAGGTAATTGTTTAGAATCGCGCCTCCACCTATTTATGGAAATAAAAAATCGAAAAATTGAGTTATCGAAAAGTTTTTTTTTACAAAATGTTCTACTTTTCAGCAAAAGGTTTAAATTTTCTTTTTTTTTTGTTTTTGCTTGAAATTTTTATAAAATATTGAAAATAGAATATTTGAAAAAAAATTAATATTTACTTTTCGATTTTTCATAATTTTTTAAAAATTTGCAAAATTTACATTTTTTTTTTGACTTGTCAAATATTTTTATTCCTAAAGTTTATTAAATATAGCATAATTTTTAAAAAATCAAAAATGTCAATTTTTCAATTAATTTTTTTTTTGAAAAATCCAAAAATTAATATTTAAAAAAAAACCAAACTTGAAAAATACCCATGTTTTTTTACCTTTAAAGTATTTTTTTTAGTAAAATAGAGCAAAATGAAAAAAAAAACATGTCAAAAACTCTATTTTTTGATTTTTTATAGCCAAAAATAGGTGAAGCCTTGATTCTAAACAAGTACCCGATAGTACTAAATAGAAAACTCGGAATAAATGCAAGCGTAATATTTTCAAAATTTATTATTAAATAACCCGCCAAATAAATGTCTATTTATTTTTATTTGTTTACAATGATGTTTGGTAGGTAGTAGAGGAGCTTTTTCTGTCCAGGGAGAGGAACATTGCCTAATTCGAGAAGTGGCACGATTTGAATCAGGCGTTTCGGGCTTTCGCGTCAGCGCACTACCACTCCAAATTGAAAAATTGGCGATGCGCATGATTCGCCATACCGAAAAGGTGTGCTGTGTTAAGAGTGCATTTACGCTACACCTTAGGGGTCGGGCGAAAGGACGCGGAGACGTGTGGGCGGAGACTAACAAACTCCCACTACCACAATTTTCGTATAGCCGCATTAAAAATATTATATTTTATTTAGGTTCTTCCAAATTCGGTGTATCGATGCGATGTTGTTTCCGATTGCAAGCCTACAGGAGTAGAGATAACGTTTTTCGATAACTATTTTTCACTTAAATGACATAAATTATACACCATTTTAAAGGTAAGGAAATAATCTAAGCTGTAACGGATTTTTGAAATATGGGTCGAGTTAAGAATTAGTATCTAAACATAACCGATTTTAGGATGACTTTCACTAAAGGAAATATTAAAAACTAAATCCAAATTTAAAAAACTATTACAGCAGAAGCCTAGATTTAAGTGTTTCATATAGTTTTTGAAAACTATCGATAACTTATACCGTTTTTGAGAAAAACATTATGCCCCGAACCCCAAATTGGATCCAACTTTCGCGGCGCGAAGGGACTCTTAAGTAGACAGCCGGACTGGTTAAGGCGCGGATCCACCGTTGTGGGCACTGTGGGCATGCCCACAACCCTAATTCACTAGTTGTAACCGGTAAAGTCTCACTTTCGCGTCTATTGAGATCGATAGGCTGATGATAAAAAGGATGTCATAGAAATATTACGATCGAAACGCCAAAACACTGAGTCTGTATTTAAGCAATTATTTGCAGAGGCGACAGAGCAAGCAAAACAGTTGGATGTTTTATTAAAACCCCCACGTACAATTTTGGGGCAAACAAACTGGTCCAATTATGAGGTGAAATCGGTGGAAGAGTACTTTTAGAAATCAGTATACATACCTCTATTAGATTCAATTATTAATGATTTGGAGGACAGATTATCTATTTATATTATATTATTATTATTATGAAATATGAATATCGATATTGTAAAAGTGAAAAAAGCGTTTCACATGTACCGCCAGTTCATTAGCGATAATGAATCTACAGTTTTAAATGAATACCGACTCTGGATGACCAAATGGAAAAGAGAATCTCAAAATGATTTGGTCATATCAAAGCCGATGGCTAATCTTATTGAGGCGTGCGACCAAGATTTGAATCCAAACATAAAAAAAATTCTACAAATTTTGGCTACACTCCCGGTCAGCGTAGCTACCGCGGAAAGATCGTTTTCAACTCTCCGTAAGATCAAATCTTGATTGCGGGCCTCAATGGCACAGGAAAGATTGACGGGGCTAGCTCTCTTAAATATACATAGAGGTGTGCACCTGGATGCAAGCTTGAATTTGTAGTTTAAGCATTTATGTATAGTATGTAGTATAGATAAATGCTTGAATTACAAATTAAAATTTATATTTAAAAGAACTAGCCCCGATAATCTTTATATCAAGCTTGAATTTGTAATTTAAGAATTTACCTTTACTATATACTGTATAGATAAATAAATAAATTACAAATTCAAGGTTACGCTTTAAGCTTTCCAAAGAAACTATATGCATATTGGAAGTCAAAAAAAAAAAATTGGACTTTCGATACACCAGTTGCTGCTGCGTATGCTAACTCTGTATGGGAAGTATTTTTTTTATTATTTCCGGTATACGGTTTCTTTAAGAAAGTTGCTCAGATTGATGGTCTAAACTTTAAGTCCATGGACTTAGAGCATAGACCTCATACCATGGTACGAAGGATTCTGTCAATTTCCCTAACACCCTGTATACTATACTATAATATTTTAAAGAGTAAAAGATTTGTATTTTTGCATGTTTGTAGCAAATATATTCAAAACCTACTAAACCGATTTCAAATTTTTTTCACCTTTAGAATAGGTACTACATTTTTACTGATTGTAACATAAGCTATAAAAAATAAATGTCCACTCGTCTGAAGCCGGGACATGGTGCTCGTTTTTGATTAAGTTATTTGATGTAAAATGGTGTTTAATTTAGTTTGTACTTAATGTTATCATTTAAAGATGTAAAAAAATATTAAATTAAAAACTCGTTCAAAACATAAGTAAGTCCGTGATTCTTTATGAGTGAGTTCGTACTCCGACTCGCATTTAGCCGATTTTTGGGTGGCTGTGCCCACAACCTTTTTTGAGGACTGGATCCGCGCCTCTACTGGTTAAAGTCAGATATTGACCTAATTATATTGAACCACACAAAAAATTACTACACTGGAAGGGCGTACTGCCTATTTTTTTATCTACAAATTAAATATAAACCCATACTTTTAAGTAAACTCCTGTTTTTAAATTTTAAACTACTCCAAACAAAAAGGAAAATTTAATGGGCCGGATGGGTTGCTTAACCCACAAGTCGCATGTTTCATAATGGGTGGGGGTACACATATTAAGGATATTTTCGCGACTTACCGTTTTTAACTACTGGTTGATAGCAGTTCTTACCCCCCCATTCTAACCGTGTTTAACCCGCCTATCCTCGCAAAAACGAAACGGTTTACGTAGGTCGACTTACATACTAATCGTTTAATACACTTTTAAGTTTAAATTTAAATGTAAGGTCTTTGGAGTGTTAAGAAATAAGTCGAAAAGATAATATATGAACCAAATTTTTCATTTAATAAGATATTAGCGTTTCCAAGTCAACTATAACAAAATTTGGTATGTCTGAAAGCTGCTCTCCGATTTTGACAAATTGGTATACGGGGTTTTGGGGCGTTCGATCTGAAAAATTTTTCAACGTTTGTTTCAGATATTCCATCACGTTGAAAGTAAACTAACCTTATTTTCACTATATCCCCCTTCTTTGATACCAATTCTTGATTTATATAAAGAGCACACAATATTTTATAAGCACCCTTTAAAACCTTATATTTTTATTTATTTACACCTTTTTCCATTAACTGAAGCTCACTTCAAGCGGGCGGCCATGATTTTCAGTGTATACATGGTTGCAGCCACGATCCGACATGTGAAAGTGAGGTTTTGCAATTAAATGTAAAAAGGTGTAAAATAGATATAAAAACAAGTTTTTAAAAAGTGTTTTTAAAATATTATGTGCCAATTTAGTGTAAAAATCAAGAATTTAGTGCAAAAAGAAGGAGGAATAGTGTAAATAAGGTTAGTTTGGTTTTCAACTTTAATGATGAATATCTCGAAAACGAAACGTTGCCGAAAAAATATTTTTTCAGATTCGTAATCAGCGCCAAAAAACCCCGTATACCAAATTTGGTCAAAATCGGAGAGGAGGCAACTTTCGAGACAATTACCGTAAATTTTTCCTTTATGATTTAAATATAATTGCATTAATTCGTCCATTTGGGAATTAACTAATAAACCAAAAAATCTGCAATCCAAATAGTTGTTAAACCATAGCAAAAAAAAACATCCATTATTTTAAATTTAAATTTGACATAACCATTATTAAGGCTCCTCCTGACTAGTGGCGATAGCGGTGGATACTGGGTACAAAGTAATGACGTAAATACTGACGACAGAACACCTTCCCCTACGTTACCGCTTCTCGCGAAAATAAACCGGTATGTTACTGTCCTAACAATGTTCAACGCGGTATGTCGCCAAAATTTGATGATTGTTTCCCTCCCCTTTTCTCTGGTCTATTATCGAAACAGGATGACAGCATTGACGTTTAGGATGCCGATATCAAGACATTTTATAGGGCTTTTTGTATGGTCACTTTTGAATATACAGAGCGTCTCAAAAAGAAGTTTTAATTTCTTTTTTTTTTGAAATTCCAAAATTTGGAAATGCGGGATTGATTCGTAAGGGTCAAAGAACCCTAAATAAAAATTAAAAATATGTTTTATTTTTTAAGTAAAATTTATTTATTTAATATCTTGCAAACGACACGGATAAAAATTGGAATGGGGCGGTGATGTATAACTTAATATGCGCTTTAAAAATACTCTTAAAAATACTGGGATTCCGATTTAAAAAAATCGATAACATAATATCCCGGATTTGACTATATAAATATTTCTTTCGTATAACACTGACAATGACGTTTTGTTAAACATTCTAAACCGTTGTTAACCTTTAACAATCGCTAAGTCCATTGCTAAATTTAACAACGCGATCATCACTCGGCCGTAAAAATACTAACTGACGGGTCTGACCATTTTTTCAACAAAATAACTTGTTTTTGATTAACCTAGACACACAGTAGTGCGCCGACCAAGTTCCGGCATACCTCACCAATCTATGTATATTACACGAGATGTTTCGAGTTATGTTTACCCCATTGTAACTTCGGTCTCGTTCCACATAAAGATATGAGATTTGGTGTGTAAATTAACATAGATATTTTAATTACCTGGGAAAATATTGAGAAAGTTATTTTAAGTTATTTTTGAGAAATTTTATTTTGAAAATCGCTGATTTTACTACTGACTGACTCTCTGACTTATCAAAATTATGGAGCACTTACCGTAAAAACTTGAAATTTGGTATGTACGTAGGTTTGAGGGCTCAAATAAAGGAATAATTTTAAAAACTGACATTTTTACTCAGAAATAGTATTTTTAGGGGGTATTTTAGAATTTTGCAATCTAATTGAATCTGACTATGACACTAAACAAAGAAAATTTTCACATTTACTATTAGACTTCAAACTAGGAATTTAAGGAACATTTAACGGATTAAATTGTGTACTTCCTGTTCAGTCTAATGGTTAGGTTGTACCTACAGAGCAAGGTCAACTAAGGAAAATAACAGACAAGAACAAGAACAAAAGAATAAAAAGGAGATTCCACTGACCTCAATTTTGTTCCACCCTTTTTTGACTTGGCAAGTTATTACTGACTCGCTGTATTAATAAAAAACTGTCTGTATTAATAAAAAAAGACGTTAATACAGACCAATTAGTAAAAAACTTTCAAAGTCACAAAATAGTGGAACAAAATTTTGGACGGAACTTGGTTTAATTTTAGATCTCAGTACTTTAAGAAGCCAATATTTTTTGATAGGAACTTGGCTCTTATTTTACATAAGTTTTATTGGTGGGATTGAATTTATTCCAAGTTAGAGACTCGCATTGTATATACAAAGATCTTTAGGAAAATAATGCTTCAAAGTAATTAAAATTATACGCTGATAAAACACGCGAGTTTTTTGTGAACCCAAGTACCCAAATTAGGATTTTATCTTCCGAGTCACGACATGATTTTTTTGATGTTAATAACGATACCTCCGTGATTGAAAAAGTTAAAATGTTAAGCCAGGTGTGCCTAATAAACATGCCTGTGTATCATGAAATCTATGCGGCGCGGCGGTGTAACTTGAGGTCACAAGTCAAAGCAATCATGAAATGAGGTTAAACTGGCAACGATCGTTGGTTAGGATTGGGTTAAGCGTTGCGAAACTGAAAATTAGTTTTTTTTACTAATGGCATATTTTGTAATATTAGGATTAATTCTTATAATTACTACCTTCATAAGAACAAAGCGTCATGACTTTACACTATACAAGGTATTAAAAAGTCTTCGTAGGTGCTTACACAGATACGGTAGACCCTTATGAACCTGTAGATCATCTAAAACAGCGTTTCTCAAACTTTTTCACCTATGGAACCCTTTTTAACAGGAAAAATAAAGACGGAACCCTCTTAATGCTGCACAAATAAATATTTTTGCATTTTAAATTTTAGGAATCGATAGACTCGTAACATCGTTATAATTTATTTTTTACAAAATATATTAGTAATACACTTAAAAATATTTTATTAAAGAACCTAAAAGGAATTTGAACATGAAATAATAAAAAGGATACTTTTATACATAGATGCAAGGAATGAAACTATTTTCACTCTTCACACAATTTTTTTATCTTGGGACAGTCCACGAAGGCTGTGGCCGTACTGTACCGTGGCTGACTGAAGTGTGGTAAGAGGGAGTTTACTCGCACGAGACTGAAATATTTGGAGATCTGGAAAAAAGGGAAAACTTCTGCGTGTAGCGGGTTCCATAGTCTGGACAGGGATAAAGGAACAAACAAAGTTGGAAGTTGGGGGCTTCTTAAGTTGGACTGTAAAAGGATGTATAAAAGTGGCACTACGTGTTGCTCTGCTGGGAGCTGCCAGAGGAGGAATTATACTCGCCAACTCTTCGGAGCCATGAAAATACCTATAAAAGAGCGACAGATACCTTACAGCCCGTCGGTGGGCAACGGAAGGAAGCTTTTCTGTAAGTGTGGGATCATTAATAAGACGAACAGCTCTTCTTTGAATGGAGTCAAGAATGCTAAGTGTTGTAGAAGGCGCCACTCCCCAGGCATGAGAAAAACATAGATAATTTAGCGAAATATGAGTTTTGACGATAACATTGATCAAATTCACGAAAAAAAATTCAAATAGAGGATTTTCTTCTGATAGTACGATTATTTACTAGCAAATTTCTTTTTTTTTACCAGTGTTCCCTTAAGGCCAATAGCATCTGGTAAATTTAGTGTGGATCTCATGTCTCACTTTTTAGATAAAAATTTTTAAAAATCCAAAAGCTGCCACTGGGTCTTATTAATGAAAGTTGCAGTCTCATATCGGGCTCCGCGTCCAGCTTCTGGCATGCGATACTTATTTTTCGGTAATACGTAAGTCGAAAATCCAGTCAGGATTCTGGACTCAGAGAATAATTTTTTTTTCGCGGAACCCTTGCCGAAGTCGTGCGGAACCCCAGGGTTCCGCGGAACATACTTTGAGAAACGCTGGTCTAAAACAATATTAAAAAAACCCTTAACAATTAAAACACCTATCAACGTTTCGGTGACAAGTCTACGACCGATTTCAAGATAAAAATAATCTAAAAAATTTACTGAAACTTAAATAGTAAAAAATTAAAATTATTTGTAAAAATTTCGAGAGTCGAAAATTCATGTCTTAATGACATTTCCCTGATAAAGAAAGCAAGGAGAGGATAATGCAGATATTACTTTCAGAGGGCATTCAACTTGTTTTTAATCAAGCACCAAAAATCTTGTCCAGTACAATGTATCAAAAATACATCATCATATAATGTTCGTTGTTGCGAAAAAATTGTACCAATACTCATCCTTTATTTATAAGCGGCCAAGTTTTGCAGAAAAAACAATCATCGTCTTGTGGGCGTTACCTTTGGGAACACAATTGGCACAAGCATGTTATATTCATAGCTACAGCAGCTTTGAAAAGGCTCGAATTCCTCTTTGAAGGCAAAAAGTATTTCTTCTCTTCTAATCTGTATGCTCTATATGCAGTATGTATCCCAAATTAGACCCTGCTTGGAGAATAGCCTCTCACAACTCAGCATTCTTGATACCATTTAGAGAAGGACCCTTCGTCTTATTAATGACCCCACTCTTACAAGAAAGCTTTCTCTTTTGCCCACCGAGCTACGGAGGACAGTTGGTCCTGTAGGTATTTTCCCGGCTTCTGCTCCAATATTATTTTTCCCCTAGTGGCTCGCAATAGAGTAACACCACTTTCATGCATTCCTTTACAGTCCAACTGGATAGACCTTGAACTTTCCACTTTGCTTAGTTTTTCATCCCCAGAGTGTCTAGGCTGTAAAAACTTTTGTCTGTAGAGATCTTCGCCTTCGCCTTCAAATCTCAAGATCTTTAAGTATACTGCTTCTTTCTTTGCTTAAGACATTTAAGGTAGGGTAGTACTTAGGCTTTAAGAATTCGTCACAATTCGTGGATTGTTTCAAGACGAGAAAAATCAAAAAATGTAAGCAATAAGAAAAATAATCTATTTTTCCTTTATTTTTTTTGAAATTCTGGAAAGTTTTTAAATTAAAAAATTTTCATAAATTTTTTGTAAAGAATATTTAAATTATAATTTTAATTATTGTTTAATTTAAATTAACTTATTTTTCCCATTTTTTACTTATCCCACTTTCCCCAGACATGCGCCATTTATAATTATTAATTTTGTTAAATACAAATGCTTTTTCTTCTTTATTCTTGCTACTTTTGAAAACATCCTCGTAAATGGAAAATATCTGTCTAAAAAATATTCTATTAAGTTTAATTTGATACCTAATCTGCTAATTTTGTCATTGTTTTAAGGTGAAGTGCACCGAAAAACTCAGGTGTTTCGCACCCAAACAGTTTTTGAAATTAGATATACTTTAATCAAAATCAATAACAACCACTGTTAATTTTTATCTTATATCACCTGCTATTTATTTTCTGTTTGTTCAAGATGTAAGACGTAAAATAAAATTTTTTGCATTTTGATTTTTTATTTATCCATTACTTTGAGTACTAGTTTATATACCAGTCATTTATGTCATTATTATCATTTATTATTATTATATAATAGAAAAGTTTCTTCGTTCCACAAGTATTAAAACATTATTACAATATCGGCAATATCAGTAAAGATTTTTTAGATTTTTGAAGCAATTTTTTATTATGTTTTATATACTTAAATTCAAACGTTTATTTTGCTTTTTAGAACTGGATTTGCGGTTTAGACATTTTTAGTAAACTTTGTTCGTCCACTGCAATGTTACGTTATGTTATAACTTATAACATTACCATAGGCCCCTGCCCTTTTTTTTTATTAGCTAAAAATACCCCTTTATATCTAATTAACACTTCTGCTAAATATTTGTATGTAAAATTTTATAAGAGAGCTACAAGCATTTAAATTTAAATACATGGCGCGAAAACGGTAACTAGGTCACGAGCCGCTAACCACACATATTCAGAATGACTGGTCGATCAAGCCACTGCGGCTAGGTTCCAATATTACATCTCGGATGAGAGCGCAGTAAAAAGAATACCAAGCGGATATTGGAACACTTTAGATTTACATTCAGTAAATAAGTTCCATATTCATTTGTTAATTTAAATCAGAATATTATAATCTGTTAATTTTCATTTGACAAAAAACACCTTAACAAAAACTGTATTGCATTGGATCAGAAAGTTAATAACCATGGCTACAACAACAAAAAATGTATTGCATTGGTTCAAAAAGTCGTCAATTCTGATTTCTCAAACGATAATGAATATATTTTAGAGCTCCAACCTGTTTTCTGTGAATTGTATTTATTTTTTGTAAATTGCGATGGATTTTGACGGTGTATCTACCCTTTACATTTATTATGTTACGTATTTGTCTTTAAATCGACTTATCTTAAATGAGAATAAAAAAGGCGATGGATTTTTTGTTAAAATAAATTAACGAAGAAAAAAAAACTTATAGTGGAACTTTTTTATGCTTATTTAGTTATATAGTCCAGTAACTGAAGACCTGAAAGTACCCAAAGCTGTAAATAAATCTGTACAGTTTTCATTTGTCGCGCAATTCTTAGGTCTTCGCGGATGCTTTCGAGCGAGAAAAAGTTTATCACGATTCCCACGTGGGAACCCGCTGAAAATGGCCCCCCAAAGTCACAAAAATGAGTTTTCCGCGAATATCTGCCAAAATATGCGAATAAGAGAACTTTTGTTCAGACAAAAAATGAAGATCGCCTTAAAATCTACGAAAATGGTACTTACCATTTTTTTCGCAACACCAATATTTTTCGCAAAAACGGCCGTCGAAAAATCCATAACATTTCACACTGGATAGATGTGGTAGTTTCTTACCGAATTTCTGGTCCACGGGTTTGAAAATGCATTGTGGTCCGTCTAATGGACTTTATTAAAAAGAAAAAAGTACATTTAGAAACTAGACACTTTAAGCTTTCAAATGATGTGCATTGCAAAGCATTTTAATAGATGATGCGTTTTTGATTCGCGTTTATTCTACAGATTTTCTAGAATTCCGAAAACGGCTAAAAAATGCAGATGAGCAAAACAATTTTTTATCAAAACGCAAGAAAGATGGTAAAGGAAATTTTCTGGGATCCTTGATTACTTGCTAAGGTCTTATTATAAAAAAGAATAACCACAACTAACCACAACTAACCATTTTTTTTAATAGATATCAATAAATTAATGAGATACTCAAAATATTGTGAAAAAAAACTTTGACCGCTTTTTTTAATATTCTAGAAAAATCAGAATGGACCCAAACTCATATGAAATGATAGGTACGGGTTTTCCCATTTCGATGAACTTTGAATGATTAAAAAAGTACATTATTGCCCGAACAATTCGTCCGCCCGATTATAAGTGAAACCATGAAGATAGCGGCATTCTAGCGGTAGAGCGGCAGCTGAAATAAGGGGACTTTTGGGTCTCGTAATCTCGAAAACTATGGATTTTTCGAAAAAAAATATTAGGACCATTTTTGTAGATTACAACGCGTTCTTTATTTTTTGTTAAAACAAAAATTCTCCAACTCGCATATTTTGGCAGATATTAGCGGGAAACCCATTTTTCGGGTCTTGAAGGGCCATTTCCAGCCCTTTCCCAGCTGTTAATGTTGATAAACTTTTTTTGCTCGAAAGCATCCTCAAAGACCTAACAATTGCGCCACAAGGGAAAACTGTACAGATTTATTTACAGCTTTGTCCCTTCATTTACGGGACTACTAGGGAATGGGTTGTTTTTTATTGTAAATAACATTGTTGGTATTGGCGGCAAATCGACCGCGCAATCTGACCTATCATTTTGTTATTTTATTGAAATGAATGAGCTTTTAATTTTTTTTTTACTTCTCCAACTATAGATTTGGGCTCCAACTAAGCATCTTATAGGTACTGTTTACTAAATTCTTTAAGTCTCGCTCGATATAACATAATGATACTGGACAAACTTATAACAGTGTATCTGATATCTCTACATAGATCGTACGGTATGTTTGGTCCAGTTACAAACCTTCAAAAAATAAGTTCTCAGACACATAATCGAAATGCTGACTGTATCCAAATAGCTAGTGCAGGTGTTACGTAGACTTGGCGGCGCCGTATGGCATTCCGTTGGTGTGCACGTGTATTTTCTGGCCAATCAGAGGCGGAGATAGTTGGTCCTTGGATAAAAAGAAATTCCACTAATGGTTCTATTATTCCATTATTTTTATTTTATTAAATTTTGTTCTTAAGCTAATATTTATTTATAAAGAAAAATATATATTTTTTAAATACTCTTTTGTTAAATTTAAGAAATGTGGTATTGTGATGGGCATATTCAGATTATTTTAATATTTAAATATTGGTATTCCGGAAGATCTTCATATTCGGAATATCATTCGACATATAAAACATTGACCGATCAACGCCAGTCGATATTCGATATATTGCCCCGACCGCCGACCGTCGATTTACCCCGAAGTCGAAGCGTTTGCTTTCGAAATAACGAATTATTCCGGATTTCGGATGAATCAGTTGTCGGAAGATGAAAAATGAATTATTTTGTTTCGGCTTTTGACTTCAGTCGACTGTTTTAGTTGTTGGATTGATGTTGTGTTCGCATACGTATTCGTGTACGTTTTTATTTGTTTTGCTGGTATTGGTGGTGCGGCGGAAGTTTTGTTTTCATTTTAATTCGTAATTATTGGTGTGGTGTATAGAATAGTATACAGTGACCGCCAAAAAAGTCGACACTTTGTGAAAAATTGCTATTCTTGATATTCATTTTTTGTCTGTAGTATCCGCATTTTGAATTGAAAATTCATTTTGATGGAAATGCATATTATGGTTTTTCGAGTGGTTTTCAATTTGCTTAAATTTAAGTACTTTAAGTACGTAGATATGAATGGGCGTAATTGGTGCGAAAATTTGTTAATATTTGATAATGAAGAAACTAAAATTGTCATTTGATAGGCTAATTTGTTTGATTTAGGACGAAATTATGATAGGTATACAGTATTCAGTTAAAATTGTTTAACTGCCGGCTTTAAACGTCATTTTTTATCAGGATTGACCTTGAATGAACCGCGAATCGAATGAAATATCATTCGATAAGTAGCGGTAATATACCCCAGTTGATTGGAATACGAATATTCGAATATCCGAAAGAAGTATTCAAATTATTTGAAACAATTCTATATTCGAATATCGTTCGAAAGATCATTCGGAAGGTTCCATTACTAATGTGGTACCACATTTAAAAGTTCCAGCTTATTTTGCTGCTTGCTTTTGTAATAAATGTTTTTATCTTAATTTTCTTGTAAGAAGAACATCAAGCATAACTACTAAAGTATTGTTGCATATAACATGCCTAAGGTTCTGAAGCAAATATCATTGCATTTTTAAACCAACTTCCTTATTACTGTCTTTCTGATACTGTATACCGAGAAAAAAGCATGAAATCCTCCTCCCATTTTTTCCATTCATTACACTCAGAAAAAAGAAAAAAGACCCCACCAGAAACATTTATATATAAAATCTCGGCCTCTACTTCTCTCTCTCTCTCTCTCTCTCTACTGAAATCTAAAATTAGATCGAGTTTTGTCAACAATTTTGTTCCACTCTGTTTTGACTTAACAAGTTTTTAATTGATTTGTCTGTATTTATAAAAAATTGTATATATTAATACAAATAGAACATTCATTAATAAAGACAAATCAGTAATATAACGTGTATATAACTTGGTCTAGTTTTAGATCTCAGTATTTTAAGAGATCGAGATTTTTGAATAGATACTTGGCCCTTATTTTACATAAGTGTTTTTGGAGGGGTCCAGTATTTATTGAAGGTCTCATGAAAGATATATCTAGATATATCTACCCCGCGCTTGATAAAATAAATATTAGAATAAAAGGGGGACGAAGGTATCACCCAAATAATAAATGAGGAGATCGTGGAAGAAAAAAAAATCGGTATTGAGAAAAAGAAAGAGGGTTATAATGCATTGAAACTGAAAATTCTTGCTCAAGATTTTACAAGAAAATTGTTGAAAGGAAGTTTTTTAAGGAGTGCAGTATGTAAGACCATTATCACTGAAGGCATTACCATGATACACGCTGGTTTAGAAGGCTCACTTGTCCCAAACTGCTTGCTGTTGTCTGCAAAGAAAATTAAGGATTCCAGCTTGGATTATCATGAGGATACAAGTGCAGAACTTTTTGAAAACTGGTTTCAAAATTATCTTTTAAAAATATTCCAAACAACAGTGTTATTGTCATGGATAACGCAAGCTACCACATCCGTCTGCTACACAAAGCACCAGCTTTATCAAGTTCAAAAACTGAAATCGAGGAATATTTGTTAGAAAATGATATTTATTTTGAATTCAGTTACAAAAAAACGCAACTTTTGGAAGTCCTAAATTCATATGCAATTAAAAAACAATATGTATGTGATAACTTGGCTGAACAGGCTGGGCATACTGTCTTACGGCTTCCTCCGTATTACTGTATGTTTAACCCCATAGACAATTTGTGGAACCAAGTAAAATCAAAGATCAGAGCAGACAATGTTACACCTACTTAAGTCCCAGTGTTATAAATTTGATAAAAAATGTAATTACTAACATACCAGTTGAGAGCTGGAAAAATTCAGTACAGCACATTATAAAAATTGAGGACTCTTACATTTCTATCCAAAACAACATAAATCCTATTGTAATTAATCTCAATGATGACTCTGATAGTGAAACAGAATTAGATTTAGATATTTTGATTTCAAATATAATTATGTATAGATAATGCAGTTATAAATTTACTAAAACTTAGCATATATTTAATTTCTTAATGTAATTTTAAGATTATACTTCCCTAAATAAACAATAAATTATAAATCTTTATATTATTAAAGTCCGTCCCTAATGTTCTGTCCTTTAATACCTACCGATCCGCAGTTTTATTGCTGTCGGCAGGTATAATCCATAAATGAAGGCAAGAGTTAACACGGTATACTTTGAGACAGACTATACTAGCAATTTTTAGTAAAGCAGCACAAAGCGCAACTCACCTGCTCTGACCTGATACCATCTAGTGAGTTTATGTCCTGCACAATAATAAAAAATATCCATTTTAGGAATAATAAAAAAAAATCGGAGCAGTTGTAATATCTCTAAAATTCAATTAAATTTCACAGATTTTGTACTACTAGGTACGCCTCTGGTGAAAAAGCATCTTTCTTTCTGGACCTCGGTCATTCAATGGCTCGTCTAGCACCGAGGTGATAAACATAAACCATAATAGCTTTTCCGAATACAGAGCTTAACTTGATGGGTATGTTTTTGGTTTAATTTTAATGTTAGAATAAGCAACTGTCACAAAATTAGTTTGTTTATAGTTTGAGATCTGTATTAAGCGACTATTACATGTTTAGAGCATCAAATTAGTAGCAGTAGAAATATACATATGCGCTATGCAAATGTTTAGATTAAAACTTTTTATATAGCACCAGAAATTAAACTTATAGGAATACATGTGCAGATTTTGAAGTTCTCCTCCCCCCCTCACCACTCGGTCGACACAAGACTACAGCTGTGAAATTTGACATTTAGGTTGTCGATATCAAAAACCTTCATAGGGCTTTTTATGTCCGCAATGACATTTTACGTTATCAAATGTGACTTTTAAATATACAGGGTCTGTCTCAAAGAAGTTTTAAAAATATTTTTTTGGAATTTCGAAATTTCGGCATACGAGATCGATTCGCAAACCACTTGCTTCAAATTTTCAGCAAATAACATTATTATCAATGTAAATAAAATGTTTATTTTTTTAAGTTAAAGTTTTGTTATTTAAAAACCTTGCAAACGACACGACGGGAAATTTGAAATTGAGCAGTCATGTTATATCTTGATATGCACTTGAAAAATACTCTTTCGATTTAAAAAAATTATCGAATATGTCATATCTTAAATTTCGGACATACTGAATAAATATTTCTTTCGTAGAAAAGAGCACAACTAAAAATAAAATCGACAGGACCGAGCATTTTTTCAAAAACTAACTTGTTGTTGATAGACTAATTTTATTATAAGTTAGAGAGTCGCACTGTACAGAAGTTGGTTCTTTAAAATATTTTAAAATCTGAAAATCGATGTAGTTTTCTACTATCTTGCAAATATACCTCCTATTTAAAATTTCTAAAAATGATTTTCCTAGGTTTAAAATCAGGCGCACAGTAGTACGTCAGACCAAGTCCCGGTCTACTACGGGAATATGTGTATTTTACACGAAATGTTTCAGCCTATTTCTCCCACTGTCATAACTTTGGTCTCGTTCCACACAAAGGTATAAAATTTGGTAGGAACGTAAATTCACATAAGCAGTCTAATTTATTGTGAAATTAGGAAAGTTATGTCGAGTGATCTCTGATATATTTTATTTTAAAAATCGCCTACTGACTGACTGAGTAGAAACTTAAAAGGAGGTGGTTAAAGATTGGCCTTTTTTCGCCCATCATAATCGTAACACTTTAAAGATTTAATTTAGGCTATTTTATTATAAATGAAAAAAATTAACAAATATGGATATGGATACACCCTGACGAGAACCATCGAAACATGTAGACGTGTAGGTGTCCCTTTTATATTTGTAAGTAAATTTAAATTTTATTTCTTTTTAATAATCTTTTCTTTTTTATTAACAGAGGACATCCATCTGAAAATATTTTACATTTTTTATATTTTCATTACGTTCATTTATTTACAGAAATAATAAAATATTTGTATGTTTTTAGTTATATTGTCGCAAGGGTAGACTTTCCCTTCACAATTTACTGAAAAATTTAGATTTATATAGAATTTAAAATAAATATTATATATTTTCTTTATTCTGGAGAAAAGTCAAATAATTTTTTTACTTAAATAATTCCAGAAAAATAAAATAATTTTTAAACCTATTTTATTCTACTTATAATATGCCCAAGTATCTTTATTTACAATGAATTGATAAAACATCAGAATAGCAAGTACCAAAAAAAAACCTTTAAACTTGCCATTTTACACGTTTTTTGATCTTTTATTAAAAAAAAAATCATGATTCGCCTAACGCACCAAAATAAATTAATTCTAGTTTATTAGCTCTTTAAAAGTCCATTCGCGCCGCGAGAATTTGATCCAATTTGGGGTTCGGGCATAATGTTTTTCTCAAAAACGGTATAAGTTATCCATAATTTTCAAAAACTATATGAAAGCCAACACTTAAATCTAGGCTTCTGCTGTAATAGTTTTTTAAATTTGGATTTAGTTTTTAATATTTCCTTGAGTGAAAGTCACCCTAAAATCGGTTATGTTTAGATACTATTTTCTCTTAACTCGACTATATTTTAAAAATCCATGTCAGCAAAGGCATAGATTATGTCCTTACCTTTAAAATGGTGCATAATTTATGTCATTTAAGTGAAAAATAGTTACCGAAAAACGTTATCTCCTGTAGGCTTGCAATCGGAAACAACATCGCATCGATACACCGAATTTGGAAGAACCTAAATAAAAAATAATATTTTTAATGCGGCTATACGAAAATTGTGGTAGTGGGAGTTTGTGAGTCTTCGCGTACCGACTCCGCGCCCTTTCGCCCGACCCCTAAGATGTAGCGTATATGCACTCTTAAGTGTTATATTAAAAAAAGTATATGTTTGTGCACAAGGCGCATCATATATTTTTTTAAAATAAAAGATCAAAAAAACGTGCAAAATGGCAAAAAATTAACAAAAATGGCAAGTTTGAAGGTTTACTTTTGGTACTTGCCATTCTGATTTTTTTACCAATTCATTGTAGCGAACGAATAGGATGGGCGAAAACTAGGTTTTAGGTCAAAAGTAGAGGAAAAATTCTGAAAACTGCACATAATTGTCTTAAAATTTTAAATTCAGGCATGATTTTATTTATTAATATTAAACAAAGAAAATTGCTGGATCAGACCCCAAACCAGATGCGATTTAGGGGACATTAAAATAAGCAATTGTCGCACTTCATATTTAGTCTAAAGTTTAGGTTCAACCTACAGAGCAGGGTATACTAAAAAAAACAGGCATAAAATCCCCTCCATTTTTTCGATTATTGAACTCAGGTCAATGCAGATATTTCTTTCAAAAGACCTCAAACCTATCTTGGATTGGGACGCCAAAAATCTTGTTCAGTTTAATGCCTCGAAAACACAGTCATGTTCGCTGTCGCGAAAAAAGTCCGCCAATGATCATCCGTTACATAAATATGAGCGGCCAAGTTCTGGAGAACAAGGAGTCGTTTAATCTTGTCGGCGTTACTTTGGAGGATAACCTCAACTGGCACAAACACATTATATCCATAGCCTCGGCAACTTCAAAAAAGCTTGGATTCCTCTTTTGAGTCAGAAAATATTTCTCTTCTTCCAATCTGTATACCCTGTATGTATCCCAAATCAGACCTTTTTTGAAATATTGTTTTCAATTGTTTTCTTCTACAACACTTAGAATTCTGGACTCCATTTAAAAAAGGGCCGTTCGTCTTATTAATGATCCCACGCTCACAGAAAGACATCCTCTTCTTGCCCACCGTCGAGCTGTAGGGGATCTGTCGCTCTTCTATAGGTATTTTCACGGCTTCCGCTCAGAGGAGTTGGTCAGTATAATTCCTTCTCTGGTAGCTCCCAACAGAGAAACACGTAGTGCAACTTTTATGCATCCTTTTACGGTTCAGTTGGAGAGGCCCCGAACTTCCCGCTTTCTTCGTTCCTTCATCCCTAGAGTGTCAAGACTATGAAACCTGCTGCCAGCAGAAGTTTTTCCTTCTCCTCCCAATCTCCAAATATTTAAGTAACGTATGAACAAACTCCCTCTCACCACACTTAAGACACCCACGGTACGTTAGTACTTAGGCGTCAGCCTTCGTGGACTGTCCCAAGATAAAAAAAAAAACTCAGAAAAGGGGGAAGAAATCTCACCAAAAATACTTATGTAAAATAAGTTTCTATCCACGTCCTCTTAAAGTACTAAGATCTCAAATTAGATCAAACTCTGTACACAATTTTGTTCCACCCTTTTTGACTTGGCAAGTTTTTTACTAATCTGCATGTAATAATGAAAAAAATTGTCTGTATTAATAAAAAAAAAACATTCATTAGAACAGACAGATCAATGAAAAACTTGCCAAGGTAAAAAAGAGTGGAACAAGATTTTGAACAGAACTTGGTCTAATTAATTTTAGATCCCAGCACATTAAGAGGCCCATATTTTTGGATAGGGACGTGGCCCTTATTTTTCATAGGTGTTTTTGGTAAGATTAAAGTTTATTCAAAATAAAACTAACAAGTGTTAATAACCACTGAATAATGTAAATATATGCCTATACGACACATCCTCTATACATTTGTTACTGTCACTTTTCTTTAGGTAAATACTATTTAAAGCAGTTTTTGTATATATTGTGTTAACATACAGTTGGAATTTTAAATTGTATGCTAATAGGTGTGAATTGTGAATATAAATAAAGGGTTCATGTCAGGGCCAGGATATAAGTATTTTTTACTTGGAGCCAGTTGTACAGGGCGTCTCACCTAAAAGGAGCCTGATGAAGTGTTTTAGCCTAGAAGATATAACTAGTGCCAAACATTTGCTTGCCCCATTACCCATTACCTCTGCATATTTTAACCAGTCCTATTTTACCAAAGATGTTAATCTGAGATAAGTTACAAGTCAAAAAGTTTTTGGATTAACGCAAAAAAAGTAGTTATTTCATGTTTTAATATGTTCGCTTATTTACCAAATATCTAGTTGGTGTATCGAGTATAAATGGTATAAATTTGGCAGTATTCCTGAAACGTTGCAAAAAGTATGCTTTCTTCTTCTTATGTAGGTTTTTTAGCTAAAGCAACATCACCTCTGAATTTCACGTCCACACAATTTTAATATTTTCTCCTAAGTAAATATTTTAGATTTTTTGGGCCCGTAACTGTATTTCTTTTTCTAAATGAAATGAGCTTGTTGTAATTTAAAACATCTTGATTATTGTTAAGAGAAATGCATATTTAGCATAAAGAAACTATAAAGAGGATGGCAACACAGTTTTAAATTGTACAAACAAAAGTACATTTTTCGTCACGTCCTCAGCATTGTCATAGGAGCACCACTTTTGGAAAAGGTCAGAAGAGAGTTGGTATTGCGATTTTCCTGGAGAAACTCACCGACGATTCTGGCAGCGTCTTTTACTAAATGTATTGCTTTATTTTTCTCTTGTAAGCCTATAATTTCCTCAAATATAATACTTTTAAAATGGCAAAATTATTTGCGAAGTTTGTTGCAAATTATTCTTATAGAATTAGTTCTCTGTTAAACAATTTAAAATAATTATTACTTTCTTGTATTTTGAAAAACACACATAAATAATATGTTTTCATAAAAACCTTAGTGGTAAAAAGCTAATGCAGAGCAAAGTTTTCACATATAATCTTTCTAGAGCATGAGTTATTGCCGGAAATTTTTTGAGTACATGAATTTTTTGAAAATTATCGCGAAGCGACGTGGAGGATTCGGTAAAAAAAATTATACCGGAATTATATTTAAAAAGAAAACATTAAGTTAATATTTATTTGGACGTTATCCACACAAGGGTTTCGATAATATTTTTTTCTGGAAGGGGTAATTTTAGTCTCGGAAAAAACAACTCTGAACACAAACCTGACAAAATATGTTACATAAACTATTATTTGCTGGAAAATAATTGTGTTGTTATTGAGTCAAAATCATCGTCAAAGTATTTATTGATGCTAATATGTACTTTTATAATGTTTACACACATTTTTCATAAACTTAAACAGAAAAAATTGTTTGTAGCACGCATCCAAAATAGGTTCTTAGCACTCATTGCGTATTTGCGAAGTTATGAATAATTGAAAAATAACACAGTGCACTAACTAATTCAAACTTTAATTACATGGAAAACATATATTCAGACATAAAGTAATATTATAGAATATACATACATATGTACATTTGTTACATTATGAACGAAACAAAGAAGAACGTAATCCTAAATTACTATTTTTAAATTGACAATTTTTTGTTCAACATAACTTTTAAAAGAAAACCGCTTTATTGAAATCAAGTATTAAACACCAACTATAATATAAAATCCAATTTTTTTTTCATTTTTGCAAATCTGTCCACAATGGAATTTGTATTTATTGGAATGTCTCTATTCACATGTAAAAGCGCTAGACCAACTAACGTTCTTGACTCATAGATGCCCTTAACCACGTTTTCAATCTTTTTAGTATAGAAAAACTTCTCTTCGAGGATGCAACGCTCACTGGCATAGTACATACAAGATATAATGCTAAATGAACATAAGGGTATAACTGTTTATCACACGTTTTAAGAGTTGAAATTACAGAATCTGGGATATTTGTTTCGTTTTCCATTTTTAAAACCATAGTTGTAACTCAGTTTTAACCAGCATCAAAATTATGTCGTTACTTTCATTTTTAAATTTGAGAATATATTTGCCGACGACGTGGTAGGTAGGGTTTTGGGGGGAGGGGTTATTACCCCCAATACCCCCCCTTATCGACGCCCTTGTATCCACAAATAAATAGAAGGCTGTGTGTATTAAGAGTTTTGACGTTTTTCGTTATTTGAACTGTCATTAACACTGTGTGGGTTTTTTACTTTGAAAAGAAATGTTGCGATTTGGAAAGGAAACTACAGAGTTAATTAATTAATGATATTATAGAATGTACACCTTAATAAATTGTTGTAATATTTCCAACTCATAAAGTAGGAAAATAAATAATATTGTCAATATTATTATCGACTAACTATATGATAGTTGTCATGTGGCGGGAAATTTTCACTTATTAATGACGTCTACATGCTCATGTGGATAAAATTTTTTAAAAAATTTGCTGGTTGCCATAGTAACAATGTCGAAATAAAGCATCTGATTGGTTGGAAATGACTAGTATAAAATTTTCACTTATAAGCTATCTATTGCTTGAAGTATTTGCGAAAATTTTTCCAAAGGAACGCATTTCTTGAAAATTTCTCCGAGTCGCAGACTCGAGAACTAAGAAAAATTTCTGGATATTAATTTAAGGCCACGGGGGATTCGGTAAAAAAAATTTACATCAAAAAAATTTATAAAAAAAAATCTGACATGAGCTGTCGGAAAAAAACATTCCACGTGCATAATAAGCTCCAGATTTGAGAGCCATATATTTTTTAATGTTGATTGTAATGCCGCAAAAATACTTTTTTAATATTTAACATAGCTCATTATTTTATATTATTTATAATTTATTTTACTACAATTGGTAGAAAATTATAATTTTATTTTATAATTGTTAAAAAAAATCTGTCATTATAGGTCTGTTTATTATTTACAAATATTTTACACTTTTTGTATCTACCTAGTCCTAAAATACACCTTCAATAAATGTCAAAAAATGTTCATTATAATTCGCTGGTTACCCACCGTAGAGAGAAAAATTTCCGAATATACATGCGTTGCCATGGTGATCTGTCAAAAAAACCATTTTGATTGGTTAAAAAGTAATGGTGTGAAATTCTCGTCTAGAAATCTCCTCAATGAGAAAAGTAAGCTTTTGCGGCTAGCAAATGACTATCATTTTTAAGCATTTTTTTTTCAGGAAGAGTGACAGTCAGACCGACAGACAATCCGATAGACAAACCGATAAATTGACAGAAAACCATGGTTTTTTATAATCTGAGACCTTAAAACACAGGGATTTTAAGAAATCTTTACATTTACAATAATTATCACGGGAGAAGAGTAAAACATATCGCTAAAAGTTTGGGCGCTACTTTTGTCATTACGGAAAACCATATCCACACGAAGGTGTTTAAACAAAATCCCCTCGCCTCACACGTGACACCCGCATGACTCAACCCTCAACCAATCAAAAATTCTCTCGAATTTCCCTTTTTCGACCGGAAAATCCACGCAGCTGCGGAAACAACGGAGTAACGCCGGGCACGTGGCCGCGCACGTGGTTCATCCGTTGTGAATCAAACTTTAGATCCGTTCGCACGCTTATATCTTTAGCTGTCCCCCTTTGTTTTGCTAAAAGGGTGTGTAGGGGTGGGATTAAACGGTATTAGTGTATTAACCTCCTGTATAATAATCTTAATAATCTGTGTGTTATATTGTCATTAAAAGCGATTTTATAGTGGCAGATTATTTTAGTAGGCTTGGGTATGTCTATGGAACTCAATACATTTTTTGGCTGTCGCCCATCTCGGCCCTTACCTAAACCAGAGATGAATTTAACCGCTCATATCGACCCAAGAATATGTTTATTTAATTTTTTTGTAATATATTACGAATTCCAGTCAATTTCAGTTTACACTTCTATTAGAGTTATCTAATTCTACATTATCTACAAGAAAAGCAGAATAATACAAACAAACAAAAGCTTCTTGTATAGTATAAATGTTACAGGAGAAGTAGATTCTCCAGTAGGAGTTGACTTGCCGGCCAAGTCTTGGCCTAGGTAAAGTCGACTCTTCTTCTTTTTCCCTGGGAGCCGTCTTGATTTACTACCGGATGCAGCGCAGCCTCTTGGGCTTTTTGTCGACTCTTACTGGTCTTTTCAGCAAAAGTTGATTAAAAGCGAAAAGTGATATATTTTGATCAACATACACTAGTCAGAGTTGACTATACCTAGGAAAAGTATACTCTTACTGCCTTAAATTAGTAAAAGTTGACTGTTTGCAAGGAAAAATGGTCTACTACCTAAAAAAAAAACAAAAAAGAAAAACCTTTATAATAAAAATGTTTATTAAAAAATATTTATTGTTTAGGGAGCATTTTATTTCGGTTCAGTTCAGTTTCTACTTTTAGTGATTTATCACGTCTGAAATATAATTGGAGAAAATAAAAAGCCGCTTTACCTAACCATGACCCACCAGAACTGAGTTCTTTTAAATTTGTCTAAATTATTCCTACGTTGAAGTTATTAACAAAATTTTAATAATTTTCAGTATGAAAGGAACATCTCGGAATCAACTTTTACTAAACCACAGCATGTATAGTTAACTTTTCCTAGGTAAAGTTGATCTGCTTATTTTCAATCAACTATTACTGATACCTTTAGTAAGAGTTTACTCTTCCAGGCAGAGTCAACTCTCCCTAAAGATCTACTTTTCCTGTATCTAATATAAATATCAGAAATTAGGATAATGTTACATAACACTTTCATCCACTCACCTCTTTTTTTGTGAAGATGCAGAGGTAAAATTAAATTAATCTTATTTCAAAACTATTACCTATACAAAAGTTGATATACCATTAGTATACCAAGTTTTATCTGTTTTTGGTAGAGTCCGACCGAAACCGGTTTTCCGGGACCGTGGCTTCAGTTTCGGCCAAAACCGAAACTCGCGTGGTCAAGTATAAAATTCCTTAAAATACTGAAATTTAGTGCATTTTACCCATTATTCTGCATTAATTAGGACATGAAATGGAAGCACAGTATATCAATTTTGTTGTAATCATTTATTTTAATTTTATCTTTTAGGTACCTCTTATATAAAAATATTAATTACTAAAATTACTCTTAGTTCCAGGGACATTCGAAATCAGTTTCGGTTTCGGCCAATTTTCCGAAACCGAAACTGCCGCCGAAACTTGATTTTTGGCCGAAACCGAAACCGAACTTTCGGTCGGACACTAGTTTTTGGCTAGATGGTAGGCAGGTTTCTGCTGAAAACCCTTCGTTAAAATGTAGCTATATTAAAAGAATCGAGATATGCTCCCTCTCGAAAAATCCGGAACATTTGTTGTTTGTGAATCTTGAGACAGGATCTTCCATATATATTGCATTGAGACATTTAAAACCTTCTCCATTTTAGGGCCTTAAGGGTATAATTTTTGTATTTGCTGTCCCGAAAAAAAGGCTATCAAAACTTATCATTTATTTACTAGCGGCCAAGTTCTACAAAACAAAGAACCCTTAGTTTCGGTTTCCAGAATAATCTTAATGGAAACAAACATTTATATCCACAGCCACAGCAACTTCGAATAACTTTGAATTCTCTGTCCACCCAAAAATATTTTTTCCCTTTACTCTGTAAATTCTGTTTGCATCCCAATTTAAACCCTGCCTAGAATACTATTCCCAAATCTGAAAAATGGCGTCCCTCCCAACTTTTAGCGTTCTTAATCAAACGACTTAATCAAAAAAAGAGCCGTTCGCCTTATTAATGACCCCACTTTTATTTCTTAAGTCTACCACCAAGGTATATACAACATGTTATTGTCTTATAGGTATTTTCACTGCTTCTTCTTTGAGGAATTCGTAAATATTATTTCTCCCTAGCAAAATACAATAAAGCAACACTTTCGTACATCCATTTACAGCTTATCTGAAAAAGCACCAAATTTCTTACTTTGTTTCCTTTTTCATTTCTACAGTGTCTAAATTGTGGAACCTGCTGCTATGTTAATAAGTTGCTACTTACTTTACTTAAGGTACTTGTATACGTTAGTACTTAGACTTAAGGCCTTTTGTTCCGAGATAAAAAAAACTTAAAGACAGTTCAGACAAAAAGTATTTTTAAACGCGGACCACTGTGTTTAGGCTACGTTCACTTTAAAAATTGGTCTGAAAGATGCTTTGCTGGCGAACATTTATAGTTTCTAAAAATAATAAATTGATTTTTAATACGTCATTATTACCGTCATTCCCTATAAATCCGCCACTGTTCGAGACAAAATAAACCTGTAAAATGATTCCCGATAAAAAATCGTTGACCACCCACCTGAAAGTTCCTGAATCACGTCTCAGGATATCTATAAAACACACCCGTGTCACATGGGATAATAAATTATAAAAATTAACATTCAGGTCGTATAACACCTTTTTAAATTTTTACTTTTTCCAACAATAGACCGTTAAAATGTGATGACTGACGACATGATTTCAAATCATTTTAACAACAGGAAATTTTTAAGTGTTGTCGAGTAAAATGTTTTATTTGATTTTTATGATCAAAGCTATTATTAGAATCTTAAAAAAATAATTGAGACAATATACAGGGTAATCCAGGACTTATCCTTAAAAACTAAGCCTATATTCACGAAAATAAATTAAAAATTAGTTATAATCTAAAGTTTTTCATCACAGCAATGTTGGTGGTATCTTTGTGGCAAATTAAGAAATATTTTTTGTGCCCCAGCCGTATATAATATGAAGTCCATGTTAAGGACATACGGCATTTAGGCCAAGGATTATCTATAAAAAATAAGAGTTGTTGGATGTACGATGTTACAGACATATTCTTGCTGAAAACTTTTCAGAAAGATGTATATAATAGTAATCAATATATATTCCCTCTCAGAAAGGTGCGGAACATGTGTTAAATAGACAAAACATAAAAAAAGAACATTTTTTTCTATTTTTAAAAAAATTAAATACAAAAAAAAGTTTCTAACAAAAGTTATACCTAAGATCCTAAGCTACAACTTTTATTTGTTTTTTTATATCTTCATTTATTATGGAGGTAAAGCGAATTTTTGAATAGAGTCAATTGTAAAGGTATGTAAAAGGTCCCTTTTTTACCAACATTATTTTAACGTAACTCTTTAAAAAATGAAGATAGAGAAAAAAATCAAATTAAATTTATAGATGAATTGGTAAGCTGAAACTTTTGTATGAGTTTTTTTATATTTTATTAGGTTATGTAGTTATAGCCTATTTATAAATTGAACTATTCTTATAGTCGTGACGTACAAAGGAGCGTTATAGTTGTTTACTTAAAAAAAAAACAAAATAAAGCCAATGTTGTTATACAGAAGTTGTAACATACGTTCGAGCTGCAATGTTTGTTGTGAAAGATTTCTATGTCTAGTTCCAGAGATATTGACGGTCAAAATTAAAACAAAAACATTGTTTTGGGGCATATTGGGCAAGCAAACATTTCCTGACCGAAACGATATAAGTTATCGATTAATTTGTGTTACTGATGAACCACAGATGAACTTTCTAATTATTAGCAACACAGACAGTGCCACTTCAAAACTTACTAAAATATCCTAAAAGGAACCAGCAACTTCACATCATTTAGATACTCTCATTAATTCAGAATCAGATGAAACCTGCTCAGACTCTGACTAATAAATATAGGTACATATTTTTAATATGTTTTTTTTTTAGTTTACAATGGCATAGCTTTTATTATTTATGTTATAGTATCGTTTATATACCTATATTGTATACTGTAAAACAAAAAATTTAAGCGTTGTATTTAGAAGTTTTATAAATATAAATTGTTACTGATTGTTTTCGTTAATTTAAAAATTTTTAAATAGATATTTTAATAAACGAAATTTATTTCACAATTAATATCAAATCTCATTTTTAATTGAAAATATCTAGCGTGCTTAGTGCTTGAAAAAACAATTTATATTTAAAAGGTTCAGATTTTTTCCTTATTGCTAAAAAAGGTTTGATTTTAAATAACATTAACAATATAAAAATAAATATTACAAAAATATAAAGTTTTAATAATTATTACAATAATAATGAGCAAAAATTTGTACATACTACGTCAAAATAAAAGGCAATACTTTAAAGTGAATTTTAGTTCAGAAAAAAATTTAAATCTTTATAAAACTGTTGTTATCTGAAAATTTAGGCTTTCTTTTATAAATTTTTTCGATTTCATATTTTTCTGTAACAAATTTCTATCTGATATTATTAATCAAAGAGTCGGTGATGGAAATTGCAAAAGAACTTTAAGACATTGCGCATGCGCGGTACTAAAAAATTGCCTTTTTGAAAATTAGCTGTAATTTTGTTAAAATTGAGGTATTTTTTTATAAACTCTAATCATTAAAAAATCAAAACTATAAAAAAAATTAAACAAAAGTTGTAGTTAAGATCACAATCTACAACTTTTATTTAAAACTTTGTTTCCCGTTTTTAGAATTAAAGAAGTCTTAATTTAAACAATTAAAAATCATAAACATTTGCTATTTTTGAAACCCCAGATCACATCTCTTGGAGAAACCAAGATTTTTTGATATGATAGACCGTAATGTGAATATTGACTGAACACGGTGAAATCGGTGTTCTGTGAACGGACCGTAACATAAATATGTCCAGGGCTTTACCGAGGAGAAGATCTTTTTTTGATCATTTTTGACGGAGTCTATATTATCTTTTATGAAAGAGTATTTTTCCAAGATTTCTAAAATTTTTAAATTAATAAATGTTCTCAATAATTTTCAAATAACAATGCAAATGGAGGGGGACTTAACGATTCTTTGTTGCATACATGCAGGCTTTAGGCTCTACATAAATATACAATAGTTTGTGTTGATCCAAAAATATATAGTTGTATATTGATCATTGGTATTACAATAAAAAACAATTTTCGTAATACCTTGTATGTACATATTATATATCATGTTAACACTCTCATATTTCTCATGACCTTGTCAAACATTTACAAAAAAAAATATTTTCTCTATTACCTGACAATAAAATACTGAACATGTGTTAATACGTATGTAGCTGTGAAATCGTTTATTTAAAAATGATTTTTACGCAGAACATTTTTTTTTAATACCAGATTTTTGTCGTATCTATAATTAAAATATGCAGATGTATCTGATCAGATCTACCATACGGCCAATTTTTAGCCATCTGGACCAGTATGGGTAACAAATGTCTATTTTATGTTGATAAACGCGGAGATCATTTGCGGAACGAAACGCGTATGGCAATGCAATTTTATAGAATGCGATGTTGCGATCATTCAAAATTTATTATTATTTAAAGATTTTGTTTTTCAAGCAAATTTATAACATTTTTTTGTCTGTCTGATAACAGGATATTCATTTTATATTTGTGATTTTTAATTATTTCAGACTTTAGGTTGGTCCACGTAAAAATCTTATAAAAGTATTAAGAATATAAAAAAAACCGTGAACTTTTAAAAAAGTAATTACACACAACCACGAGACACAAAATGAGCTACTTGATCAAGAGGCATATCTTCATCGATGTCATCAATACCTTCAATATTGTATTCGGCATCAATGCCTTCTTCATGGGAGTACAATTCAACTTCTTCTAAAGCGAGCAATGGCCAACAAACAATAAACGGTAAATCTCCAAGTTTGAGACTTTTATTATTCGTAATCGTAATAATATACGTACTTTTTCAGAAATTATTTTTCTTGTGCAAAATTTGCAGTGCACAAAAGTATAAAAAATATATATAAACCTTTGTTTTGAATGATTTAAAACGCGTTCTTATTTTTTCCAATATTTCCAAAATTTCTAATATTTTCGAGAGACGTTCGGAAATTTCCAATATTTTCATTTCCATGGAAATATTTTTACTGCAAATATTTTCATTTAAAACACTACCCATAGCACATACGCATACGATCTCTTAAGATATCTATGAACTTTGATCAGATCTGGCATGTTGTTCTGCTTAAAAAACTTCTTTTCTGTAGACTTGGTCCTCCAGTTTTTTTTTATTAATACACATCAAGTATCGTAAATCCAGCCCTTCACTTCACTCACAACACTAAGCACTCTTGATTTCACAAAAAAAAAACATTCGCCTGATTATTGATGCTTCTCTTACGTAACAGTTTCCTCTTCTTATTTATCGATGAGCTGTGGGGGACCTTTCTTTTTTTAAATATGCTTTTGTTTGCTTCTGCTCGGAAGCATTAGCAAGTACAATTTCTTCCCTTGTGTCTCTAAATAGCTAGACACAAAATGTCCCTTTCATGCATTCCTTTAGAATCGCCCTGGAGAAGCCCCGAGCTCCTCACCTTGTCTGAAGCGAAATGAAAAAGCTTCATTTTTAAAATAAGCCCAAAAGTCATTTTCGCCTATATTTTTAAAGGACTTTTTTTGAAAGAAGTAATTTTTGACAATTATCATAGTTCTGACATTTAATGCAACTCAACGTAAACCAATTACGGTAATTTTTAAATATTAATTAAATAGATTCTGCTTAGCTTAGTATCTGATTTACGGAAACTTTCTTTTTGGAAAAGTATTTTTTCAAAATATTAGAGATTTTTAACACAACTAAATTTGTTGACGTAGTTAATACTAAACACATTCCATAAATGGCAACGCCGTTAAATCGGAAAATAGTCAAAGCCCGATGTTAGTTTAGTATTCACGACACATGGACGCGCGTATGGCACGGCATTTGGCCGCCATGTTCGATAATGCAATTTTATTAAAAGCCTTCTGTTTAGAAAGCTATGCCATCATCTAATGAAATTACCTACACCATACATTTATTATATATACAACATTTGTTCGTGACTAGCACCGACTAACAGAATTAGAGTAACTATGACTTTTTAATTTTTTTGAAATATAATCAATACATTTTTAGTGGTTATAATTTCGTTCTATTATTTTTTCAAAAATATTACTTTTCTTCTCTTTCGTCTGAAGAAGGAAAGCACGACTTTTTCTTTTTAGGGAGGAAATATTTACCTTCCTTCTGAGGGAGGAAAAATACACTGCACACCAAAATTAACGCATAATTTTAAAATCATAATTTCAGTCGCAATGAAAAAAATTTTTGGTTTTTATTTTGTTCTTTAAGGTTGGTTTTTTTTGTTTACTATAAATGTATTGAAATAAGACAAACTGACATCATAAAGAAATGACAAAATTGAAATTATTTAAAGTTCAAGAAAATTAAACTAATATCGAGTATTGCCTTCTCTGGCATTAATAACTGCTTGATAACGATCTCTCATACAAAGAATTACCGTTCTTATTTGTTCTTGATCAATTTGATCCCAAATTTCAACCAATCGCAAAAACAGTTGATCTAATGTGTTTGGTCGGTTCGGTAGTTGTAGTCGTCTCCCTACGATGTCCCAAACGTCTTCTATTGGGTTGAGGTCGGGACTTCTCGCAGAGCAAACCATAGCAGAAATCCCAACCTGGCACTATTTTGCATAAGCATGAAGTTCTCCCCTACAAATGGAGCAAATGGCAAGACATGCTCTTCTAAAATGTCTGTAATGTATCTTTGTGCTGTAAGCCGCCCTCGATCTATCCGAACTAACGCCGTACGAGCCTCCAAATTAATCCCACCCCACACCATTACTGATCCGCCACCATACTGTACAGTCCCTACAATGTTACACTGTGCGTTGCGTAGCGTTCCCCAGGCCTTCTGTGCACTCTGTCCCGCCTGTCATTAGAAAAAAGAGAGTACCTGGATTCATTGGTGAACAATATTCTTCCCCAATCTTTATTATTCCAAATAACATGTTCACGAGCAAAATGCAATCTTTCCCTTCTATGCTCTCTGGTCAATAATGGGCCAGTAGGTGCCCTTCCAGGGCGCAGGTCGTCTGCGGCAAGTCTTCTTCTCATGTATTTTGGCTGATTCTAAAATTATAACGATCCAAAAATTCGTTTTGTAAAGAAGTACTGGTAACAAACCTTTGTCTCAGTGTACAAAGTCTCAAAAACCGGTCTTGATCAGGAGTGGTAACTCTTCTACGGCCTTGAGTCGGGTCTTCTTGAGTTACTGCCAGTTACAGCAAAACGTGTTAAAACTCTTGAAATGGTTGACTGAGTGACATTAAACCGTTCAGCGAGTTCAACTTGAATGTATCTTTCTTCGCGAAGAGTAACGAGTCTAATATGGTCAGATTCTGACAAATTTCGATTTTCTGTGGGTTCATTTTAAGGGAAAACACTTAATAAACTTAAAAAACTTTATTGACGATTCAGCAAAACGTATTCAAACCAAACTAAATTGGAATTAAAATGAAGAATTGCTATCATGTTTTCAATTTGCTTGCAAAAAATGGTAACTACATCAGCGTTTTTGCAATTCTACCAATAAATCTTTACAATATACCGGAGGTAAGAAATATAGAATATTATCACAAAAATTGAAAAATTTAAATTATTTGATTTACCACGAGTTTTAAAATTATGCGTTAATTTTGGTGCGCAGTGTAGAAAACAAAACAAAACCTTAGCACACGTCAACTAATGGCCAAAGTCACCTCCTATTATGATCTTTAACGATTCTGAATTAAAAAGGGTATATTGGTTTGGTAATAGCAAAATTACTTTACAGCATTAAAAATTATATATTATGAAAAAAATCATAATAATGCAAGTCTTATATTAGAAAAAGCCTTATACATTTTTTCTCTCTTAGATTTTTAAAAATTCACAGAAGTAAAGGGGGCATTTTCCTCTGTTTTTACGTAAATTACAATTTTTCGATATTTTCTGCACTTTGCCCATAAAAAAAATTAATTCTTTACCTAGTATGTATTTTGTATAGTAAACTGCGGTTTACTATACAAAATTCTCATTCTTCAAATTTGGTTGCGATTAATTTGCAAATTTGACCACGGATTCGTTCTCAGCGACCTTAGAAAACATAAGTATATTTTCTTCAAATTTGCTTACGATTAATTTTGCAGATTTGACCTTGAAATTCCCTTGACCCTGACCTGATCTGTTAAAACTGACCCTGGATTCGGATTCAGCAACCTCAAAAACATAAAATACCATATATTTTACTTCAATGTATTGACGTATTTTTAGTTTAACTAAACTTATTGACATAGAACGCCCCGGATTGTTCGGACAAAATTAAGGGTCAGTTTTCGGACCTAATTTTATTGGGTTTGAAAATTTAGGTTAAACGTGAATGTTCTTTCATGGAATCGAATCGATTTGACGGTAAGGTTTCTTACAAACTAATTACACAAATTTGAAAAATTTTTTGAACAGTTTTTATACATTTATGCTTTTGATCTCATGACTTTTTTTTCTTTCTTTGGCTGCTTTTTGGTTTTTTAAGTTTTTTTTTGTTATCAAAGTCTGTCCTTCTTTTAAAAATTACATGAACGTTTCTTTATCTCGAGAATTATTCACTGCCCCGGTAAATATTTACTAAAACTAGAAATAATAAAGAGTTCAACAGGAATCACGCAACGCCAGAACAGGTAGACCAACAGCGGTAACACTGGAACCTCAGCATTATTCCCACCTGTGCTCTGTCAGTGGTCTTACGTCAGTGCTAATTATGCCTTTTAAAGGAAATTTATTTAGTGTCATAAAGTTTTATGCTCCTTTTATCAAAAAACAATATTTTCGGTTCCTCTAAAATTATTTCTTGCTTGTAAATATGTTCTATAGTTTTGTGGCGGATTTATGTTTTAGTATGTTTTCGTAGAAATTACTTACTGAAATTTTCTAGAAAATGGGACCACTTCGGTCCTGGTCCCGGGTATAGCGAACTGACCCTGCTCAGCTCGATTGGCCCCTATGAACTGGCAGATCGCCCGAAACAAAAAAAAAAAAGAAAAACACCCAAAAAATTCAGAATATTAATCTACGTTTCGGTGGCAAGTCGGTCACCGTTGTCAAGATGAAATTAAAAGAAAAACAAAATAGAAATTAAAACTAAATTTTATGACGTTTTGTCATAAATAGTAAATAAGCTTTTAGAGTTTCCTACCTTTTTAAACCTTCTTAAAATTTAGTTTTAATCTCTATTTTGTCTTTCTTTTAATTTCATCTTCACAAGGGTGACCGACTTGCCATCGAAACGTGGATTAATATTCTGAGTTTTTGTTTTTTTTTTCTGTTTCAAGCGATCTGCCAATTCATAACGGTCAATAGGGCTGAGCAGGCTCAGTTCGCTATACCCCGGACAGGACCGAAGTGGTCCCATTTTCTAGAAAATTCCAATGTAACTAATCCCAACAAGAACATACTAGTTCTTGCTTGTTTTTTTTTTCTTAAAAGCATTATGGTTTGTTAGTTTATTTTTATGTAATGCCTACATAAATATGTTTTTCTATTTATGCTTCTAGAGTTTATGTTAGTATGCAATGGAAATAATTTAAAAAATAAAGCCTCCCCTAACTTTTATTCAGCCCCCTGAAGAAACAACCTGGCTACGGCCCTGCTATATACCCCTCCTCAATTAAGACAATTAATCCTTATATCAGTCATCATAATAAACAATAACAAATTAACAAAGAACAATCTAAGGAATCACGGGTGGTAGTTACCCATGCATATTACGATCCTTTGCGTGCATATCATGGTATGTGAAGATAGTCCGACCATCTGCCTAAAAAGTGGCTGAGCGCAGTTCCGGGATGCGTATCCTGCACACACCTTACAGACAATCTGACTGCAAGGTGCGCCTCTTCCGGACGATATGATTTTGTTTGATTAAGTTAACGGAGGTCGGGTCGGGTAAACTGGGAGGATTGATAACGGAAAGTTCATTGATATGGTGGTTGGGAGGGGTTGGAAATTGAAATAAAAGGAAGTAAGTTGGAGTAATTAAGTAAATGTGAATAAATGAAACAAATTACTTTTTGTATCACTGTATTTTATAAAAAAATTGTGACTGTCGTTTCGCAGAGTTAGTTAGTTCATTTTTATACCGAATAACTTAAACTACAAAGTACATCTATTTATATATGGATACAAATGATGGATCTGCACATGTTTATAATAATACAATACCCTAATTGAAAAAAATGTAAACAATGTAAAGTTTCTTAGGTCTGTTTGGTCAGTTAACAAGTTTATTGTGGGGTTTTTATTATGTTAGTAAATTTTAATTGACCGATTATGTTAAGTTTTTTTATTTTTTGGTACGTAAATAAAATTTTTAGATTGTTAACATTGGGAAACAAATGACCTGTTTCTAAAAAGTGTCTTGCAAAATGTGAATTTACTTTATTTAACAAGTAAGATGATTTATGTTCATTAAACCTAATATTAAATCTTTCTGTCTGGCCCGTATGTATATGCTAAGTTGTATATTTTTGTGCCAAATTCATATATAAAAAAGCCCTTGTTGGGCACATACCAAAGGAATCTTATACAATGGGACGGCTTTGCTCCTGGTTCCGGGGTATAAAGACTGAGTATGCTCAGCCCTATTGATCAATCTGAACTTGGAGATCGCCTGAAACAGTAAAAAGAAAATCCTCCAAAAAAGACCCAGAAAACCTAAATACTTACCTACGTTTCGGTGGCATGTCTACCACCGTTTTCTAGATAAAAGTAATGAATTAAAACTAAAAATAAATAAATTAAATATTGGCTACGTTTGTGTCTATAAGGTCGATCATATATAGGTTTTATCTGATCCGAAACCTCTAGTCTCACATTTTAATCCACAGTCGTTTATGCCACAAAAAAAAACAAAATTAATCCTGTTTTAATCCTATGAAATTTTGAAGTAAATATGTTCTTTTTCGGCTTTCGGCTTTCAAATACTTAATATTTCTGAAAAAAAACGTCATAAATATTAAAAAGTTCTTAGAATTTTTTAAATTTTATAACAAAATTATTACCAATTTAATTTGAATTTCTATTTTATTTTTTATTTAATTTAGTCTTGATTGACTTGGCGTTCTGAATTTGTTTGGTTTTTTGAGGTTTATTTTTCTGTTTCAGGAGACCTGCCAGTTCACAGGGGTCAATAGGGCTGAGCGGGCTCAGTCGCAATACCCCCGGACCAGGACCGAAGTGATCCCAATTTCTAGAAACTTTCCAGAGGAGTAATTCTAACAAAAATATACTAAAATCTATAATTTTTGTATCAAAATTTAAACAATTTTAATTGATATTTAATTTTTACTTAAGTTTTATACATTATTCTTATCTTAAAAAGGGTGGTAGACAGGCATGTAGCCAGAAAATGGATTAAGGGGAAGTCTGGAAATTTAAAAAAATTAAAAATACCGCCGCAGGCAAATTTTTTTTGAGTTTCAAGGTCAAGTATAAAATTCTGCGGCATTGCCCCAAAAATAATTCATTTTAAAACAGGTTTCACAAATAATATTCTGTTGCTATTATTTCTGGTATATGTAATTGTTAATTTTGGTAATTTAAGCGCCCCTTAAAAAGGGCACCCGCGTGTTCTGCACGCCTGCTTACCTTGCCCCTGTCCGGAATTTTAGAATAAAGCATTGTCTGCTTATTTAAATAAAAACTTGGTTTGTTTGGTATTATTTTTGTTTTGTATTTTATGTAAGTACAAACAAATAACATAGATAGTGACTATGTTTATAACGTGTCGTTTCAATGAGATCCGATGAAACTAAGATTCGCGTTGTAAACACAGGTGAATCCGATCAAGAATGGATTGCCAGGGCAGAAACTATATGCGACGTTGTCAATGTGAATTAAAAAAGATCTAATTAATTATAAAAACGTTTGAATAGTTTTGCAGATTTTATGTTTTTTTAAAATTTCTGGGAGGGTCCCGACCCCTGGACTCCCCCCCTCTGGCTACGTGCAGGTTTAGACGGGTCATAGGGCTAAGCACACTTAGTCTATATACCCCAGGAACCAGGACCGAAGCGGTTCCATTGGATAGGTTTCCTTTGGCGGGGGTAATTTTCTATAATTTCGACCCTAATTTCAATGTTCCCTCCAAAATAATGTGAAAAGTATTTATTGGTAAGTGAAAATATTTTCTGTGGATATAAATACAAAGTGGAAAAAAAAATTAAACAAATTATTTTTTCTTTGTTATTGAAATATTTTTAAAAACTTTTTCGGTAACTAATATTCACGTAAATAAAAATAACTAAAAAAAAACAAATTTACTAATTTGAAAAGTGTGATATGAATCACACACATCATAAAACACATTATAAAATGAGGTTAGGAGTTAAAATATAGAAAAAGGTTATTTGGCAAAACCGTCTAGATTAAGCTTTAAGCTTTTTTTCTTAAGTTTAAAATAATTTAATTTTTATATATATATATATTATATATTATATATATATATATATATATATATATATATATATATATATATATATATATATATATATATATATATATATATATATATATATATATATATATATATATATATATATATATATATATATATATATATATAATTTTTCCAACTAGAAATATTTTTTTATTAGCACCTAATATTGACAATGATAAAACAGAAAATAAATATTGCAGACGCGATGCCTTACTTGTTTCAATGCCCTGTATTAAAAAGCAAATTAAAATTGACTTGGTCAAAGTCAAAAAGCCTCAACGAGTATGTAGCGAAGAGCTAATTATTCAAAGCCATAAAAAACGCATGTTAATGTTGCAATGATTACCTCAACTACATTTAAATTAAAAAAAAAAAATTTGTCATTATATTTTGTTTTCAATAAATGCAGATAGTTCTATCAATGCGATATTTGTATCTTATTTTAGGCTTATCCAAGTTCCAAAAATCGTTCTTTAGAAATATACAAACCAAATGTTTACTCGACTAACAAATTTTTCACAGAAACCGATTCAAAAAGGCGAAATCAAGCCAGCCACTTGTAACGGAACTACGACCCGTTGGTTGTAAAGCAAGGCCTTTTCATTCGCCTTTCATTCCATTCAACTTTGTTATAATAAACCCATTCATACTATCCCTAACTATGTTGTATATCTTTTTGAAGGATCAGTGTTTGTGTATGTTTTTCTATGGGGGTTTTAAAATCGCTAAATGTGGTTGAAATTATAAGTTGTTTGGAAATTAGTATAAATAATGTGCACGTGTTTCTATTTACTAAGCTTTTTTAATTAAAAAAAAAAGATATTTCTTGTTGCTTGATACCATTTTTTTAAGCGCCTGATTAACAATTAAACAAAACAATGTTTTAAAATAAAATGAGCCCAAAATACTCATAGGAAACTGGTACACAATGGTTTAAGCCTTAATTAAGGCCTTTGGTAACATCTAAATTATATACAATATCTATAATTATCTATAACAATATTATATATTATATATATATATATATATATATATATATATATATATATATATATATATATATATATATATATATATATATATATATATATATATATATATATATATATATATATATATATATATAATATATATATATATAATATATATATATATATATATATATATATATATATATATATATATATATATATATATATATATATATATATATATATATTTATATATAATTTAATTTGATATAAGGCCTTAATTAAGGCTCAAACATGTGTACAAGATTTTTTTAAATAAATTCTGGCCTGTAGTTTTGCCCAATTTTAACTCGACATTCAGTTCTACATCAAAATGTCATATACACTATACTTCAATTATTGAAGAATTATTTTAAAGTAACTATGACAGAAAATAGTACTAAAAACGATCAGTAGTTTAAACATTTACTATGAGATGTTATGTAAGTTGTTTTTATTCTTTTATTGTTTTTAATTATTACTGTAATGTATACAAAAGGGTCTATTTAAAGCAGCAATAATTGACATATAGTGTAATATACATTTTTGATGTAGAATTAAATAAAGAGTTAAAATTTGGCAAATTTACAGGGCGTTCTATAAAAAAAAACGTACTTAATAATGAAAAACTCTGTTTTCGGCACACCCTGTATATTTACCAATACTGTTAATAAAATTAGCGTTACCAAACACACATTTTTTATTTTAAGTTTTTTTTTGTATCATGTACATGAGCATATATAGTGTATAAAAAGAATTGGAACACCCTGTATATCATAACTTTTACCTGTGTTTTTATGCTCCAAAAATCGGTATTTTTGTTTTTTTCCAATTTAAATTATTTATAACTCAAAAACGATAAAATTTCGAGAAAAATTACGAGAGACCTTTTTTGTTCAGAATGATCTAAAAAAAATTGTCCGGGGCGACATCTGGAACTTTATTCTGGGGTGTCTTACGAAAGCTTTTATAAAAAAAATCTCATGGGAATATTTTTTCCAAAGAACCCTAGGTTTTCGCCTTGTCTATTAAGTTATTCCTACTAACTTGGATTTTCATTCCATCTTAAATAAAAATTATAGTTTAAATACAAATTTAGTAAAAAATAAAAAAATTAAATAAAACAAAGTTTTTTTCGATTTAATAATATATGTAAAACATTCGTACTAGTAGGTTTTTCTCATGGTATAATATGCAGGTGTCTGTTCAATCTGGGTATTACCTTATCTTCACCACCCATGTGTAAAACACAAATAAAAGTTAAACAGTTGTCCGCTTATCCATGGGAAAATGATATTTTTATTGAAAGTTATCTTGTTGGCGACGAAAGTATGGACGCAAGTTGTGTTTAAAAACTGTAAAAAGTTTAGGAACTACACAAAATAAAAACATAGGTATAGGTAAAACAAATTCCCTGAAAACAATCTCAATTTATTTTTTAAAGTGTAAAGGAATACTTCCATTTCTTTCGTGAAAGTCGGCATTGAAATGTTTAACTTTATTGAAGATCATCAGTATGCATATACCGTCTAGCAAAAGGCAGAATGCAAATTTAGGACTTAAAGCTATCGATACAACGGTTAAATTTAAAATGTAAGTAACCTAATTAGAGTAAAAAGTAAGTACTAAAATTGTTCTGGTAATATATCGAAAAGAACACTAAATGTGAAATAGGGTAAAATGTGATAATAATAAACAGATAACTGGCAATGAAATGTTAATAAGACCACACAGATAGAAGATTAAAATATTTTAAAATAAAAAACGGATCCTTATAATAAATTCCCACTTTTTTATTTTAAAAGCCTAGAATAAATGAGTATGATCATTATAATTTAATAGGATTTGTATTTATTATGTGTTTTTAATCTATTAATTTAATAAGCCATATACTAAACTATACATTTTTGCGCTCCTGCCGTAAAAATTTAAATATTTTACGGATCTTAATAATTTCCTGCTTTTATAAAAGTTAGATAAAAAAATAGGATCAGATTACGTTTCAATAAATAGTAAAAAGGATCCAGAACATTATAAACTGTGAGCTTATTTTACTGATTCTCTGTACTTAAAGACAATTTTTGAATAGAAACTTGGCTCTTATTTTACATAAGTATCTTTGGTGAGATACGATATAAGCCCCTGCTTCAGGCGTTTCGAGTAAAAATGTGCAGTTTTCGGAATTTTTCCCTTTACTTGTGTCCCAAAACCTACTTACATACTATGCAAGTTTTAAGTTTCTCTCCCTCGATAAGTGCCCCATAATTTTGTGGAGTCAATGACTCAGTTAGTCAGTCAGTAGTAAAATGGGCGATTTTCAAAATCGAATATCTCAGAAATCACTTTACATAACTTTTTTAATTTTTTTAAAGGTAATAAGAATAATTATGTAAATTTACCTATCAAATCTCACACCTTTATGTGGAACGATAACCAAGTTATACACTAAAACGTTTCGTGTAATATACACACCGCGTGCGTCAGGCCGGCGCTTGGCCTGGCGCAATACTTTCTAAAAAATATACAAAGATCACATTAAGTGACTTTTCATAAAAACTAACAATTCTGCCGCATCTTCTAAACGGGTCGAAGATAAGGTAGGTAGTAGGACTACTGTCAATAAAGAGACACTTGCAAAATAAAGCATATATAGCTGTGAAGACAAACACCTTGTCACATAATATTCAACTGAAAAACACTGACTTCTAAAAGGAGCTGGCGTCTCTAATAAAAACGAGGTGCACAATAAACAGTTTAAACCAATCACTATTCTTTTGTTACAACAAAGCCGTCATTCGGTTCAAAACAAAAGTTTTAGATTTCAGAGCTCATCCGTCAACGTAATTTTTTATTTTCAGACTTTAACTGTTATTGCATTTTTTAGAGTCTTTTAAATCTTAAAATTCCATGTATCATTAAGCAATTAAATTTTTCAGTTAAAATTGTATCTTCATTTTTTTATGGACTGCTAATATTAATATTTAAGTTTATTCTTTCCTTATTCAACGTGTATGAACTTGGGTATTTTGGTTACTTCTGGTTACCCAAATAGAGTTAACGTTGGCTCTTTATCTACCTATCTAGTTTAAAAAATAACAACACTATAATTATAATAATAATGTCATTAATATTATTATCATTATAACAAACCAACATTTTAAATAACTCTTTGTAATTTGGTCTAGAGACACAAATAAAGCTAATGCACTTAACTATAACCGTAAATTTAAAGAGAACTTACGTCATTAACGAAAACACTTTCCATAAGGAAGGGATTAAGTACTTATAGGTAGTTCTTTTCTCTCGGTATAACTATTATGGATAAGTTACCTTCAGGATAGGGAACCCAAAGAATAAATATCTTAATATATTTTCTTAATTGACATTATTTAAACCTGGAAGGTTAAATAACACTATCAAAACACTTTTTTTTAATTATTAGAGAATAGCTTACCAGTATTATAATTATATTAAATAGTGATTTAATTGATTGACCAGTACCATTTTAAAGCAATTTAAATAAGAATCATTTAATGACTTTTCCATTGTTATGAAAAAATATTGGAATTGCTTAGATAGAATACTCTTTTACTTTAAACTAGCCTTAAAAAAGCATGATCCGTGCAAATTATATTTTAGGCGTTTTTGTTTTAGGAAGCTTTTTAATTATTTGTTGTTGGTTTTATTAACAACTAAAGGAATTTCAAAGAAGTAACAACTCTGAATATTTTTTATTTAAATTTATTTGTTACTAATTCGTAAAAATATAAACAATTTTGAAACTTGATTTTTTAGTATTCTGACATTACCAACAAAGGGTGTACAGGTATCCGTATCATTCTGTCAGGTGTTAATGGCACGGTAGACGAACATTTTCTCAATGTAAACGTGCAGAACCTTTAGTTTTATTTGATGTAAAATTGTTTTTTAATTATCCTTTTTGGATTCGGTAGAAAAAAAATATAATATGGCTATTAAAGCTTTTTTTAAGGTAGAGTAAAAAGAGCGGCCTGACTTGTTCTCGTTGAATAACTCTGTATGCAGTCTAATCATTTGGAACTTGTGCGACTTTGTCAATTTTTCTTCGGTAAGATTATATTATTTTGCTGTTGTTTATTTCTTAATGAGTAGTAGTTTATTTCTTAAATTTTATTTATGTCGTTGTATACTTCTATTAGAGCTTTATCTCTTAAACTGTATTTATGAGTTTATTCATTTGTTAAAAGATAATTCGGAATTTCTCACTGATATGGTATAAGATGGTCAATAACTATTTTCCTAACAAGTGTGGAAAATCTGATTTTCCTGCACGAGACTGCCTAGTCTTGCGTCGATCGGTCAAAGCAGTCTAGTGCGAAAAAATATTTTCCACAAACGTTGTTCTACAAGCGTAAGAAAAAAAATATAGAAAATAGTCAATTTTTTTACAACAATAATTTTGTTTACGTAATTAATATTTTATTATTAATATAATTAGTAATCTTATTAACAACAATAATTTTGTTTGGGTAAACTAAATTTTATTTACATTATAATTAAAGGTAAAATTACAATTATTTGCACTAAAATTATTAGCAGAGGCCATTTGGTTTTCTGATGACATCGGCAAATCTGTTATGCGGAGTTTTTTTAGGTCTTAAAGCAATTTACTGTCGGATGATATTTATGTTTTTCTTACCAGTGATTGCAAAACTTCTGCTGCTGTGTGTTTTGTTGTCAGGTATTTTGATTAAAATCAGATTTTGTTCCATTTTTACGTTTCCGTTGATAATTTGTTAATTTCTTCCTTCTGCACGCGCTGGCTATAATCGTGACCATTTTTATTAAAAGATTATTTTGATCAAAAGCTGCAGTTCTAAACTTTAAAATTTTAACATGATTTGCACTTAAAAGTCTATTTTTAAGGTTTATACCCGACCATTGTCTTTCTAATAGAAGGAGAGCTATACGATTTTACGGGAGAAACTCCATATTACTGATGACGATGATCTTTCGGCTCTAGCTCTTGGAGCATAAGAAATGCAATTACTTTGAAAGCTTTGCCCATATCAGCATTTTTCTTTAGCTTAAGCATTGTTTTTAGCATAGAATACCTTGACCATAAAGTAGGTGGTCAGCATAATGTCAAAAGCTTTGCAAAGTATACTAAAAAAATATTTTTTTTAATTACCCATTGGAGACTCCATTTATAGAAGTTCTAGTACTCTTTCTTGAACTTTTTCTGTGAGTTTTCGGGTAGCAAATCCGTCTTGACACTTTCAGCATTATTTAAGATTTCTTCTGGACTATTTTTCATCATTTCTAGATCGCATGCATCTAGATCCATGCTAACTTTTACATTTTTTTAGACTTGATGAAAAAAGTCGTAAAATCGTAAGGAAACAGAGACGTCTTTGACAATAAACAAGCAATTGTCATTCATAGCAACTAAGTATTTCAAAACCTACTTAGTGTAGCCAATATACCATTAATAATACAATTTAATAGTTTTTGATATTTTGCTGCGGGAAATATTTTTCATACTAGTGCAGAAAAGTAGAATTTTGCGCATTGAAAATAGTGTGGAAAGTTTCATTTTCGGCACGCTTATACAAAAAAATATTTTTGAATCTGTACTTTTCTGCAATTGTTCATTCTGTCGCTGTATTTCCTTTCAGATTAATTATCATTTTACCATACACAAGAATATTAGCTCTTTAAATATCTAGCTGTAACATAAAGATTAAAAAGCCAGCCTTTAAAAACAAAATTTCTTAAGGTCATTAGCTTTCCCAAAGAGAGCGACTGAAAAATTTTCACCGTCACAGTTTTTCACCTGTGGACCATCGATTTTCGGTATTTTGAGGTTTAAAAACAGGTGTAGGACGGTTGTTAGTTAAGTTGTAACGTTATTTAATGAGCACGACCATGTGCACCATTACTATAAATAAGATTCAGGAATAATGCACGCAGTAGAATTGTTTTCCGTTTCACAATTTTTTAAAATAAATAACGCAGTTGAGTTGTCAGTTTTAGTTATTTTAAAATAACTGGAACGTATGCCTAGAACTTATTTAGGGTGACGATTCCGTGAAATAAACTGTTTAATTAGTATGATGCAGTTAGATCTAAACTTAGTAATCTAAAAAAAGTTTTCCTCCAATGCCAAATTGTTTTATCCACTACCGATCATTTTTGTTTATAACTTAATGCAATTAAGCATATTTGTCTATCATATCCCTGAACGACCAAAATATAATTCGATTTAATGATGTTTCAATATCAAAATTACTTTCTTGTTTCGCAAGAACAGCCATTTAACCTTGTGGGCGTTACTTCTGAAAATTACCTCAAACGGCATAAACACATAACAAATGTATCCATAGCACTCTTGAAATAGCTCGAATTAATCTTTTAGGCTAAATAGTTTTTTCCCCTTATAGCCTGAATACTCTGTATGTATCTCAAATCAGATTCTGCTAGAAATACTGATCACATGTCTAGGAAATAGCGTCTCCCATAACTCTTTTCGTTCTTGATTAGGTAAAAAAGACCGTCCGCTTTATTAATGACCTCAGTCTTACAGACTTCTTCATTTGCCTGCCGACGAGCTGTAGGGAACCTATACTTCCTTAATAAATATCTAGCTTTTCGCCTGAGTGTGTTTTGTGTTTTTTTTTTTTCGTTCTTAAGGAATATTGCTCCTCCTCCCACTCCGTTGCGACACATGTCACATCATATCATGCTCTCCGCGCTTCGTCTTTCTTCACACACTCCGCGGAATGGCGCACGTCGTGCGATTAAGCTTTTTTTTATTTTGTCGCATTTCATTTGTTCCTATTTTTTCATATAAATGGTGTAAGTGAATGAGTGAATGTTTTTATGAACAATCTCCAAAACTGACATTTTAATAATGTATTTTCGTAAAAATTGACAAATAATAGAGTTGTTACATGTTCATAGTTTCAAGTCGAGAAATGAAAAATTTCTCATACTAACTTTCATCCCTTTGTTGTGGGGATGAAGTGTTAAAACAGATCATTTTTAATTGTAATCAATAGCCTACATACCAATTTTTCATATTTCTAAGTCCAGAAATGACGAAATTCCATACTAACTTTCATCACCCATTTTAGCTTTTTTTGGGGAGAAGTATCTTAAAAATTTTTCTTAGCTGGCGTCTTCTACTTATAATCTACCTCCGTGCTAAATTTCATCTTCATAGGTCAAGTAGTTTTCGAGATTTCGAGATTAGTCATTGATCAGTGAACTACCTTTCGCTTTTATACATGGCTTTTATATACAGTATGTCCGCGGATGCGGTTAACAAGAGGACAAATGGACCAAAAATTGAAAGATACGAAAAAGAGTCATTCTTGATAAAAAATACTGCTTGTCGAAAAAATATGAACTACAATGAGAAAATAGATTGTTATTATACCTGACGTCTCAAAAATGCAAAAACCTAAAATCGAACAAGAGCAGACAGTAATTTTTTGGCCATTTAACATAAAATAATAAATAAAAAACTTGCACCAAATTTACTTTTTAACCTAATTCCAAACTTATTGAGGAAAATTGAATTTAGGAAAAATTAAAAAAAAAAACATTTTTGCAAGTACGCTTACTACTTTTACTTGAAAAATACCTTTACGTTACTAAACATTAATAAAAATAAATATACAATGAAAAAAATGTAAAATGTAAAAAAAATGTAAATATAAAATGCGTACTTGCAAAAATGTTGATTTTTTTTTTATTTTTCGTAAATTCAAATTTTCGCACCAAGTGTGTTTCTTACATAAAAGGTTTCAGCCTATTTTTCCCGCTATCATAACTTCGTGATAGTTCACATAAAGGTATAAAATTTGGTATGTAAATTCACATAAGTATTCCTATTACCTGTCAAAAATTGAAAAAGATATGTTAGGTGGTGTCTCAGATATTCGATTTTAAAAATTGCCCATTTTACAACTGAGTGCCTGACTGACTAGCTGACTGACTTATTGACTCATCAAAATTATAGGACACTTTCCTAGGCAGTAGAAGATGCAGATGGATCATGTAGAATAAAATTTGGTATGTAAGTAGGTTTAAGGACACAAGGAAATTAAAAATTCTGAAAACTGCCCATTGTTACTCGGTACGTCCTGAAACAGGACGGTAATATCGTATATTTAGGTAGTGAACCTGAGTTTTTGATGACATAATTGTCTTAGAATTTAAAATGCAGGCAGGATTCCCTACGGAGTAGGGTATACTAAGATAAAGGCCTAAGCCCACGACCCATTTTTTTATTCATCAGAGATCCCACTAAAAACGCTTATATAAGGCCAAGTTTCTATCCAAAATTCACGACCTCTTAAAGTGCTGAAATAAAATTATACCAAGTTCTGTCCACAATTTTGTTTATTTTTTTTTTGACTTGGCAAGTTTTTTACTGTTGGTTTGTATTAATGAAAAAAAACTATCTGCTTTAGTAAAATAGAACATAACATATACAAATCAGTAAAAAACTTGCCAAATCAAAAAAGAGTGGTACAAAATTGTGGTCTAATTTTAGATCTCAGTACTTAACGGGGCCGAGATATTTGAATAGGAGCTTGGCCCTTATTTTTTTTAAGTGTTACTAGTGGGATTTATTTTACTTGCACTTAAACAACACAATTTAAATTCACTTTTGAAATTAAAGAAATGTTCCCATAATGATTGTTTAATCCTAGTTCAATTTGTATTGTATTTTATTATACCTATTAATCCCACGCTTACTAATTCAAAACACATTTCTATTTATTTTCATCGTTTTAAACAAGTCCCTGCCGTATGGCCAGCAACAAATTTTCTGTCAAACAAATGTTGTGCGCCTTGCCCCGCAATCTGAAAAACAAATGTTCGATTTCTTTTATGGGTCGTTGCAGATAAAAAGTGACAGATGGCTCAAGTATGTCACAATCGGTCGTGTTAAGATATTGACAAACATGTTGGCTCCAGATACCAAAATATACATGCGGATAACAGCACCCTTGATGTGCTTATTAGGATTAAGGCGGTGTTTCAGCTGATAAAAATAGTTTCTCTCCTTAAATTGGCCTTAATTATTATAATTTAACCTTTGAATTTGAAATTTTGTGCCAAAACTTAAATCTATGACATGGACATCCGCGAAACCTACCAATTCACAGGACCGGCTACTCTACCATAGAATAAATAAATACTAACTCAGCAACGCAGATAAATTGTTAAAATTTAAAAAATTAATGAAATAGAGAAAAGCTTGGGACAAAAAATTTCTGGAATTTCGATTAAAGCGTTTTTGAAGAAGTTGGACCAAATTTTAAGTGGAATAACCATAATAATATAATAATGAAATGTATTTTAATTCATATACAATATCAGTTTAATTAAAAAAATTATGACTTCAAGAGGGTTTCAGATTTTTGCAAACTCGTTTTTACATGATATTGAGGACGTACTGAGTAATTTACAAATGAATATGATTGCTTTTAATGTAATAATACCCTTAAAACCTCTTTCTATAAGATCAATAACCTTGTTAAATTTCAAGGCAGTTTGCCATCAAATTTTATTGAATTGAAAAAGTTTGCTCAAAAATTATTCCCAATTTTTGGCAGCAGCAACTTATGTGAACACACATTCCTAATTCTCAATTACAGAAAAAGTAAATATTGTTTTCCATCACAGATGTGCACTTAAGTGTCATTTTACGAATTTTTACTAAAAACATGAAAACAAATCTATCACAAATAGCCAGCCCAATACAAGCTCAAAAATCACATTAGGTTAAGCTTTGGTTTCATTAAAATCTTCTCTTTGCCATCCTTAGGTGATGTTATGCCATGCTCATAATCTGGACACTCTAGGGATGAAGGAATGAACAAAGTGGAAAATTCGAGGCCTCGCAAGTTGGACTGTAAAACGATGAATAAAAGTGGCACTATGTGTTGCTCTGTTGGGAGGTCTCAGAGGAATTATTATACCTGCCAATTCATCGGAGCAGAAGCTGTAAAAATACCTATACAAGAGTAACAGATCTCCTACACCTCGTCGGTTGGCAAGAAAAGGAAGCTTTTCTGTAAGAATGGCATCAAGAATGCTAAGAGTTATAGGAGCTGTTACTTCCTAGACATGAAAACAATATTCTAAAAAGAGTTTGATTTGGGATCCATACAAAGTATATAGATTAGAAGGAGAACAATACTTCTTGGCTCAAAAGAGAAATCCAGACGTTTTCCAAGCTGCTAAGGCTATGGATGTAATGTATTTAAACCAGTTAAGGTTATTTTCAAAAGTAACGGCAACAAATTAATTTTTTCTGTAGAACTTGGCCGTTCATAATATGTAACGGTTGAGCATTGGCAGACTTTTTCCGCTACAGCAAAAATGACTGTATTTTGGAAGTATTTAACTGGACAAGATTTTTGGCGCTAGAATTCAAGCTTAGTTAAGGTCTTGTGAAAGAAAGATCTACATTACGCTGCACTTGTTATCCAAATCAGGTTTAGATGCTGGCTTGAAAAATTAAATATTGCAATAGATGAGCTAATACCTCAAGGGTTTTTATTTAAAAGAAGTAGGAAATAGATTAGTTTATTAGTGTAATTAGCTAACGCCACATACATATTTTGTTGTCTTTATTAAATTATTTAATATAGACCTGTCTTTCGCAAACTTACCGCATTAGATTTCTGCCAAAATTGCTTAAGCAATGAAATTTTTAAATTAAAAAAAAAATACGCAAGCAGAAACAACTGAACCTAAATGTATCGCATTGCTCCAAAAAGTCAGTAATCATAGTTACCAACGCAACTGACCAGTGAGAAGACTTTTTCTTATTTTTTTTGTTTATCTCATTCTTAAATTAAAATGCACCGACTAAAAGACAAACTTTGGAAAAAAAGTTCGTATAGATTAGATTGTGTTAGTAGAATTGTTAAAAAAATAACAAGTATTTTTACCCTTGCAGGTCTTTAGTGAAGCTTTAAATGTGTTTTGTTTGTTTTTTATTAAAATAATAATTTCTTAACTCGAATGTATCATTATTTTGGTATAAGAAGGTGACGAAACGTTGTCAGGTTCATGTTTAAATATAATTGTGGTTTTTATTTTGCTTAACTATAAAAGTTTTTTAAAACCGGCTTAATTCATTCCAAAAACGTCATCAGATTACTAACAAAATTGTCTCAAACATTTTCCACTTAAACGTTTTTAAGCTCTGTTAGTTTCGGATCATTAAGTACACACATCAACAATTTGGAACACCCTGTAAACTTGTGCTGTTTATGTTGTTATGAGAAATCAGCCTTAAGTCTCAGATTTTGATTTTATGGTTAGTTAGGGATTTAAAACTAATTTTCTGATTTTTGCTTCTTCTTATTTCTGGGTTTTATTGGTAGTTATTTTGTAGAACACATGTCCAAATCTGTTTTAGTTTTATTGGTGGTCATATAATGGTATTAAAGGCGTAACCAGGCGTTACTTAAATTTTTAAAGTCACTAAAGACTCTTAACAGCAACTGCCAATTTATCAAAAGTTATAGCCCAGAGATAGATATTTAGGTAATAGTCATAAAATGTAGGGACAAATCTAAATGATAAAATGTCATTTAATATATTTGGTGGTTTATTTCTGCCGACAGTATAATATAGGCTTTAGGCACTCTACAGGCGAAGTAGCATATTAAAATGAGAAGTTTTATATTTATTCATTTATTTATTTATATTCTTTATTATATAGGTTTCATAAATAAATACAGCAGGCGATATAAAACTAAACCAAACAACAATAAATATTTAAAAACATTAATTTAATTACCACAATTACAAAATGAAATTACAAATTAAAATACACAACGTAAGCATAAGTATATTTGTACAAGTTATTACACCAACAAGGGACAAGCAGGCCTAAAAAGACTCCAAAGAAATAAAAAATTGCAAGTACAGTTACTAATATTAATATTAGATTAAAGTAATCTAAATAAAAATACAAAGGGTTCTTCAAAAATATATTTTTAATAACCGACTTATTTTTTATATAGATTTTATTCCCTGAGGTAGCCTGTTTAAAGCCTTAACAGTCATATACAATGAACTTTTTTAAAAAAATGCATTGTTATATCTTGTAACATTAAAATTGCAAGGGTTTCTCGTTTACATTTCAATATTGAACTGAGAATTTAGTGAGAAATAGTGTTGGTATTTTTTATGGAAAATCAAAAGTTTATAAGAATAAAGTGAATACACAGTCATAACTTTATACTTCTTAAAATAAAGCAGCCGCACGCTCCAGGAAGGTAATTCCTTCCAAAGACCCAACATACGCTTTTAAAAAACCAGCAATCTATTTTTTCCTGACGAAGGGCCCCAAGCAGTGATACCATATGCTAGTCTGCTCTGGATACACGCAGTTATGTACAGAAGTACTACATGTTAATCCACCTGTTTTCCCAAATTATTTACCACAAATCACGACGTTGCCAAACTATTTGCCAGTTGTTCTATGTGTAAGTCGCACGAAAGTTTATTTTCAATGTTTAAACCAAGAAATGTTGTATTTTCCTCGTTTTTATCGGAATTTTGATTGAGTTTTATTAGCGAAACCTGTTGGTTTTTTTCTTGTTTGTTACTAAAATTGAATAACAACTGACTTATTTGCGTTTAATAAGAGCCCACTTTCTTGGCACCACGTAAAAAATTCTTTTGATAGTCGGATTTCAATTTTCAACTGCCCCTGTGTATGGCGATCTCTAACTACAAGAGAAGTATCGCATGCAAACTGACAGATATGCACATCGTTATTTTTGTTGAGATGTTCGGAAAGATCATTACAAAATAATAAAAAAGAAGTGAAGACAATATTTTACCCGGAGTTCTCCAAATTTAAGAGAATGAGTGTCAGGCTTACAGACAAATTTTTCGTATTCACTGTTCCTGGCAGTAAGCTGAACATATTGTTGCCTATCTGTTATATACATATGATATTATCAATTTCAAAGGAGGTCCATAAATATTAAGACTCAAGCTTTTCCTTTAGGATTTTACTGTCTATTACATCAAAAGCCTTAATTAAATCGTTAAAAAGGCCTATTGTGTAGAGTCCCTTATCTAAGCTTTTTCTTACGAAGCTTAGTGCCTCAAAAAAGGCAGTCTCATTCGACTTGCCTTCCAAAAGCCCATGATGAAAAAGAGAGAACACTTTATTTGTCTCAAAATATTGAATTAGTTTGTCGTTAAAAAACTCCTCAAATATTTTTGGAAATATATACAAATTAGAAACCGGTCTTTAATTCTTAATTGATCCACTAAATTTATTTAGAAAAATACCTCTGCTAAAAGATGAGTTAATTATATTTTTTAGCGAAAAGCAAATAGTATCGGCAAAGTGCTTTAGTATAATATACTTCTGCAGTAGACTAAATGAAAGTCCATTTTTGTATTTGATTGTACAGAAAATAGTCTGTGGGAGCGAGGTCTGGTAAGTGGTGAATAAGGAAAATGTTCAAACTTTTTAACTGTATTTACTGGACGGAACGACTTTTGTGTAGGTTTATTGCACTGTAAAGTCAAGCTACTTTTGAATGAAAGATGTTTCTTGGACTTTTGTTATCCTATAATGTATTTTAAACACAACTTTTTGGCTTTGGGACTGTGTTTATAAATCATTGAAAAGCACACATTTCTTACATTTTTACAAACAACGGGTTTTTGGGGGTGCGTTAATTCATTTCTAATTCGTCTTTCCGTTTTGTGCTTTTTTAAAAAGGAAAAGATTTTTCCCCCCTTTTTGATTTTTTTTTTTGCCCCAAAAAAGGGGAAAAATCCTTTCCTAAAATTTTAAAATTTTAAATTTAATTTTTTTTCCGCTGCCGGGCCCCTTTTAGTAAAAATTTAAATTGACCCCGAAAACCCCCCTTTAAAAAATTTTATAAATTGGAAAAATTTAATTAATTTCCAAAATAAATTTTGCAAAAAATTGGTTTTTTTTTTTGTTTAAAAACCAAAACGCCGGATTTTGACAACTTTTAAATTTTAAAAAAAACCCCCAAACCCTATTTTCCAAATAAAAAATTTTTAAATTCCCCCAAAAAAATTAAAAATGGATTTTTTTAAATTTTAAAAAAAAAAAAATAGGAAAAAATTTTTTTCCCCCAAAATATAATTTTTTTAATTTAAAAATTTTAAAAATTAAAAAATTATTTAAATTATAAATAATAAAAAAATATAATAAAATATTTTTTTTAAAAAAATATATTTTTTTTTAAATAAATTTTTAAAAATTTAAATATTTGAAAAATAAATAATTAATTTTAATATTTATATTTTTAAAAAATTTTAAACATACTTTTAATTTAAAAGGAAAATTGTTAAAAAAGGGAAAAAAACTTTTTTTAAAAATTTTTATTTTATCAAAAAACAAAAAAAACTTTATAAAAAATTTTGCAAAAAAAACTTTTTACAGAAAAAGGTTTGGGGGAAAAAAAACCCTTTTTCTTTTTTTTTTTACGTGGTGTTCAAAAATTTTTTTTTTTAAAAAAATTAAATTTTTGGTACAAGGAAAAAAAGAATTTTTTTAATTTGTTGGAAAAAAAGGAAAAAAGGGTTTTATAAAAGTTTTTTTTTTAAAATTTTTAAAGGTTTTTCCCAAAAAACCAAAATTTTAAAAAATTTGGGGCCAAAACTTTTAAAATTTTTTTTTTTTGGGTGATTAAAAAATTTAAAACCAAATTTTTTTTAAAATTTTAATTTTTTAAAAAATTTTTTTTAATTTTTTTTTTGTTAAAAAATAAAAGTTTTTTTTTGGTTAAAAAATTTAAAAAAACGGAAAGAAAATTTTTAATTTGTCACCAAGGGAAAATTTTAAAAAAATTTTTAAAAAAATTGAAAATTTTGGAAAATTTGGGTTTAATTTAAAATTAAATTTTTATTCACAAAATTAATTTTAAAATTTTTGAAAAATTATTGGGAAAAATCTTTTAACCTTTTGGGAAACCAATTTTTTCCTAGAATTTTTTCCAATTTTTTTAAAAATTTTAAATTTTACTTTTCCCCCCGAACCCATTTAAAGTTTTTCAATTTTTAATACCGGAAAAAAAATTTTGGGGTTTAAAAGGTTTTTAAAAAATTTTATTTAAAAATGGGTTTTTTTAAAAATTAAAAATTTTAATTTTAAACCTTTTTTAAAATTTTTTAAAAAATTTTTTAAAACCTTTTTAAAAATTTTTAAAAAAAAAAACCCCCCTTTTTTTTAAAATTTTTTTAACCCAAAAAAAAAATTTTTTTTTTAAAAAAAAAAAAAAAAAAAATTTTTAAAAAAAAAATTTTTTTTTTTTAAAAAAAAAGGGGGAAAAAAATTTTTAAAAAAAAATTAAAAAGGGAAAAAAAATTTCCCAAAAATTTTTTAAAAAAAAAAAATTTTTTTTTTTATTTTTTAAAAAAAATTTTTTTAAAAAAAAAAAAAATTTTTTTTAAAAAATTTTTTAAAAAAAAAAAATATTTTTTTTAAAAAAAAAAAATTTTTCCCAAAAAAAAAATTTTTTTTTAAAAAAAAAAATTTTTTTAAAAAAAAAATTTTTTTTAAAAAAAAAATTTTTTTTTTTTAAATTTTTTTTTTTTTTTTTTTTTTTTTTTTTTTTTTTTTTTTTTTTTTTTTTTTTTTTTTTTTTTTTAAATTTTTTTTAAAATTTTGGGGGAAAAAACAAAATTTTTTTTTTTAAAAAACCAATTTTTTTTTTTTTTTTAAAAAATTTTTTTTTAAAAAATTTAAAAATTGGGTTTTCCAAAACACCCTTTTTTAAAAAAAAACCCCTTTTTTGGTTTTTTTTAAAACCCCCAAAAAAAAAATTTAAAAACCCCCTTTTTTTTTTTTTTTTTAAAAAATTTTTTTAAAAAATTTAAAAAAAATTTTTTTTAAAAAAAAAAAATTTTTAAAAAATTTTTATTTTAATTTAAAAATTTTTTTTTTTTTATTTTAAATTTTAAAAAAAATTTTTTTTTTTAAAAAAACCAAAAAAAAAAAAATTTTTTTTTAATTTTAAAAAATTTAAGTTTTTTTTAAAAAAAAAAGTTTTTTAAAAAAAAATTTAATTTTTTTAAAAATTTTTTAATTTTTTGGGGGGGGATTTTTGGGTTTTTAAAATTTTTTTTTTTTAAAAAATTTTTTTTGGGGGGGAAAAAAAATTTTTTTTTAAAAAACCCTAAACCTTTTTTAAAAAAAAAGAAAAAAAAAACCTTAAAAAAAAATTTAAGGTTTTAAAGGGGTTTTTTAAAAAAAAAAAAAAAAAAAAAATTTTTTTTTCCAAAAAAATTTTTTTGGCTTTTTTTTTTTTTTTTTTAAAAAAGTTTTTTTTTTTTAAAAAAATTTTTAAAAAAAAAAAACTTAAACCCCCTTTTAAAAGGGGGTTTTTTTTATTTTAAAAAAATTTTTTTTTTAAATTTTTGGGAAAATTTTTTAAAATTAAAATTTTAAAAATAAACCGGGGGTTTTTTTTTCCCCAATTAAATTTTTAAAAAAATTTAAAAAAATTTTTTATTAAAATTTAAAAATTTTTTTAAAAAAAAAATTTTTAAAAAATTTTTTTTTTTAAAAAAAAATTTTTAAAAAAAAATTTTTTTTTTTTTTTTAAGGGAAAAAACCAAACCCCGGGTTTTTTTTTTTCCCCTTTTTTTTTTGGGGGGGGCCCTTTTTTTTAAAGGGGTTTTTTTTTTTTAAAAAAAATTTTTTTTTTTTTTTTAAAAAAATTTTTTTAAAAATTTTTTTCCCAAAATTTTTTTTAAAAATTTTTTCATTTTTAAAAAAAAAAAGGGAAAAAAATTTTTTTTTTTAAAAAAATTTTTTTTTAAATTTAAAAAAATTTTTTAAAAATTTTTAAAAAAATTTTGGGAAAAATTTTTAAAATTTTTTTTTAAAAAAATTTTTTAAAAAAATAAAATTTTTTTCCCCCCTTTTTTTTTAAAAAAGGGGGTTTAAAATTTTTTCCCCCTTTTATTTTTTAAAAAAAATTTTTTTTTTTAAAAAAAAATATTTAAAAAATTTTTTTATTTAAAAACCCCTTTTTTTTTTTTAAAAAAAAAAAAAATTTTTTTTAAAAAATTTTAAAAAAAATTTTAAAATTTTTTTTTTTTTTAAAAATTTTTTTAAAAACAAAAAAAAAAAAATTTTTTTTAAATTTTAAAAAAAAAAAAAAAAATTTTAAAAAAAAATTTTTAAAAAAAAAAAAAAAATGGTTTTTAAAAAAAAAAATTTTTAAAAAAATTTTTTTTAAAAAAAAAAAAAAATTAAAAAAAAAAAAAAAAAAAAAATTTTTTAAATTTTAAAAATTTTAAAAAAAAAAATTAAAAGCCGTTTTTTAAAATTTTTTTTAAAAATTTTTTTTAATTTTTTAAAAAAAAAAAAAAATTTTTTTTAAAAAAAAATTTTTTAAAAAAAAAATTTTTTAAAAAAAAAAATTTTAAAAATTTTTTTTTTTTTTTAAAAAAAAAATAAAAAGGGGGGGTTTAAAAATTTTTAAAAAATTTTAAAAAAAAAAATTTTTTTTAAAAAAAAAAAGGGAAAAAAAAAATTTTTAAAAAAATTTTAAATTTTTGCCTTTTAAAAAATATTTTTTTAAAATTTCCTTTTTTTTTTAAGGGGAAAGGTTTTTTTTTAAAAAATTTTTTAAAAAAAATTTTTTTTTTAAAAAAATTTTTATAAATTTTTAAAAAAAAATTTTTTTTTTTTTAAAAAATTTTTTTTTTAATTTTTAAAAAGGTTTTAAAAAAAATTTTTTTTTTTAAAAAAAAAAAAAAAATTTTTAAAAAAATTTTTTTTTTTTTTTTAAAAAAAAAATTTTTTTTTTCCAAAAAAAATTTTTAAGGGGGGAAAAAAAAAAAAAAAAATTTTTTTTCATTTTAAAATTTTAAAAAAAAAAAATTTTTTTAAAAAAAAGGTTTAAAAAGATTTAAAAAAATTTTTTTTTTGAAAAAAAAAATTTTTTTTTTTTTAAAAAAAAAAAGGGGGTTTTTTTTTTTTTTTTTTATTTTTGGGGCCCCCCCAAAAAAAAATTTTTTTTTTTTGGGGGGGGAACCCTTTTTTTCCCCCCTTTTTTGGGAAAAAACCCCCAAAAAAAAAAAAAAAATTTTTTTAAAAAAAAATTTTTTTTTTTTTTAAAATTTAAAAATTTTTTTAAAAAAAAAAAAAAAATTTTTTTTTTTCGAAAACAAAATTTTTATGGTTTTTTTTAAATTTTTCCCTTAAAAATTTAAAAAATTTAAAAAATTTTTTAAAAGGTTTTTAAAAAAAAAAATTTTTTTTTTTAAAAAAATTTTAAAAAAAAATTTCCAAAAAAAAAAATTTTTTTTTTTCAAAATTTTTTTTTAAAATTTTTTTTTAAGGAATTTAAAAAAAAAAAAAAAAAAAAAACCTTTTTTTAAAAAACCCCCAAGGTTTAACCAAAATTTTCCCCAAAAAAAAAAAAATTTTTTTTGAAAATTTAAAAAATTTTTTAAAATTTTTTAGGTTTTTTAAAAAAAAAAAAAAAATTTTTTTTTTTTTGCCTTTAAACCCCGGGGAAAAAAAATTAAAAAATTTTTTTTTTTTCCCCCCCCAAGGGAAAACCCCTTTTTTTTTTAAAAAAGTTTAAAAATTCCCCCATTTTTTTAAAAAAAAAAAACCCTTTTAAAAAATTTTTTTTTAAACCCCCCCAAATTTTTTAAAAAAATTTTTTTTTTTAAAAAAAAACCCCAAAAAAAATTTTTTTTTTTTTAAAAAATTTTTTTTTTTTTAAAAAAAAATTTTTTTTGGGGAGGCCCTTTAAAAAAAAAAAAAAATTTTGAAAAGGGAAAAATTAAAAATTTTTTTTTAACCTTTTTTAAAAAATTTTTTTTTTTTAATTTAAAAAAATTTTTTTTTAAAAAAGGTTTTTAAAAAAAAAAAAAAAAAAAAATTTAAAATTTTTGGGGGAAAAAAAAAAAAACCCCTTTTGGGGGGGGAAAAAAAAAAAAAAATTTTTTTATTTAAACCCAAAATTTTTTTAAAAAAAAAAAATTTTTTTTTTTTAAATTCCAAAAAAGGGGGGTTTTTTTTTTTTTTTTTTAAAAAAAAAAAAATTTTTTCAAAAAAATTTAAAAAATTTTTTTTAAAAAAATTTTTAAAAAATTTAAAAAAGTAATTTTTTAAAAAAAAAAATTTTTAAAAAAAAAAAAAATTTTTTTTTTAAAAATTTAAAAAAATTTTAAATTTTTAAAAAAATTTTTTAAAAAAATTTTTTTTTAAAAATTTTTTTTTTTTTTGTTTTTTTTAAAAAAAAAATTTTAAAAAAATTTAATTTTAATTTTGGGTTTTTTAAAAAAAAAAAAAAAAAAAAAAGGAAAAAAAAAAAAATAAAATTTTTTTTTTTAACCCCAAAAAATTTTAAAAATTTTTCCCAAAAAAAAAAAAATTTTTTTTTTTTTAAAAAATTTTTTAAAAAAAAAATTTTTTTTTTAAAAAAATTTTTCCCCCAAAATTTTTTTTTTTTTTTAAAAAAAAATTTTTTTTTTTAAATTTTTTTTTGGGGGTTTTTTTTTTTTTTTTTTAAATTTTTTTTCTTAAACGGTTTTTTTTTCCCAATTTTTTGGCAATTTTTTCCTTTTTTTAAAAAAAAATTTTTTTTAATTTTTTTCCTTTTTAAAAAAATTTTAATTAAAATTTTTTTTTTTTTTCCCAAAAAATTTTAAAATTTTTTTTGTTTTTTTTTTCCCAAAAAAATTTTTTTGGAAAAAATTTTTCCCCCCCAAAAGGCCCATTTTTTTTCCCCCAAAAAATTTTAGAAAAAATTTTTTTTTTTAAATTTTCCCAAAAAAAAAACCCCCCTTAAAAGGGGGGAAACCTTTTTTTTGGGAAAGGGGGAAAAAAAAACCCCCTTTTTTTAAAAAAAAATTTAAAAAATTTTTTTTTTTTTTTCCAAAAAAAATTTTCCTTTAAAAGGGGAAAAATTTAAAAAAAAATTTTGCCTTTTTTAATTTAAAAAATTTTTTTTTTAAAAAGTTTGGATAAGTCGTATGTTATAGTAAATCCAAAGAGTGAATGTTAATTAAGGTAATAAAATTTAGTTTTATTGGTTTTAACAATTTTACTGAGCAATTAAAATGGGTAGTCTATTAGAGGGAACCCTGTATACAAAATAATTTAGAATGACGTTAAAGCAATATCTATTTAATTTGGATGCATCCATTCTTTTTGAATTAAAAAGTAGGTAGTTGTCCATTTTATTTGCAAGGTTATTTTGAATTATAAAAATACACCCAGTAACAACCAGAACTGAATAATAAAAATAAGATTACTCCATTTTCGCATGTCCCTGTATTTAGCATGTTCCTCCAGTCGTATTTGCTAAATCAAAAATACGATGTAGTTTATTGTACTTTTTATCACCCTTTGTATATCGACAATACTTATGTCGTACTGCAAAATAGCTACTTCCCACCCGTGATTATTTTATTAAACGGGGTGCTTAAAACTAACTAAATTAGGGGGTTGAAAGTCACACTGTAACGCTAGAGATGTCTAATAATTGGACGACAGTTGTTGTCAGGGTGGTTTTTTCAAGTGCAGTTTTTATCTACAATTATTGCGGTAATGGGCGATTATTATGACATATTATGGAGTGTCATTTGGGTAACTTGCGTTTACAAATTAAACGTCTGCCATTCAACTTACCCGCATTGTGGCTAGAATATGTATTTGGGGATAAAATTATTAATCACTTATAGATTTTTTGTTTCTTGTTGTTTTACTTATAAAAATGTAAATATTAATGTTTACAGATTTTTTTTTAATGCTTAGATCAAGAGAAGTAATGTCACGAGACAGGAGATTCTCGTGTCATTTCTTCGAGACGAGAAACTGATTTTTCTCTCATTCAAGGTCTCGAAACACAACGAAAGAACGCACCTCTCTCGTCGAGAATATCTCGTTTCTTTCGAGGTCTCTCTTTGTCTTGATTAGGGATTTTGACACGCAATGGTAGGGTTGACAACCGTCCTCCGTCCTCCGCAGCTACTGCGGAGGACGCAATCTGTCCTCCTTTTCTATACATCAATACAAAAAAATTTTTAATCTAAAATGATGTTTTTTCTATCCAAGAATAAATTTTCTGTTAATTTCTAGAAAACCTTTAAGGTTTAAGTATGTTGTCTTCGTTTTATAATTTTAAGCATTTTTTATATATTTCTGATAATTTCTAGAAAACCCTTTAACTCTGTTTTATAAGTTTAAATTATTATTTTTAATTAGCTGACAGTATATGTTTCTGTTAATTTATAGAAAATACTTTACGTATCTTTTTTTTCATTCCATTGTTTTATTTTGGACAGTATTTTTATTAATAGGTATTTATATAATAAGTGCGGTATGAGCTTCATTACAGTAACGAGTGTTAAATATTGCCTCGACGACATTGTAGACCGAGTCGGAGTAATCACACGAGTATTGTAATGAACTGATACCGCACGAGTAACATACAAAATTTTATCTACGACCGCAGATATTAGTAAAAACATGATTTTTTTAATTTTAAATTTGTTCACGTCATGCAGTGACACAAGGTATACCTGTACCTGTTTTTGTCATTCAATTACTATGTCGACAAGGCCGTTTGTGTGATGTTTAATAAACAAATTATTTGACGCGAGAATTTTGCATTGGCGATATTTTCACTAAAATTAGTCATTTCAACCAGAAATAAGTAGGATGTCTAATTATTCCCTTCCCTCCGACATAGAAGAGACGGCGCAAATGACAGTCTCTTCGCTGTTGCCGTCAAAATCAAAAGAAAATACGAACCAGTGTACCAAAATTATGTCGATTGGTGTTCCGAAAACAAAAATAAAAAATATGTTTCAAGAAAAAGTTTTCCTGGCTTATTTAGAGACGATGTCGACGAAATAGAGTTGTTCCAGCCTATGGGCTTTTTACTCAATGCTCAGAGCAGTCATCGCTACAAAGAACAATTTGGATATAAAGTTCGCACAGTACAAGCACTCCTAAAACGAAAAAGCAAAGGATATAAGCCGAAGAAAAGCAGTTAAAAGGAGAAATTGCCCAGTTCCTTGCCACAGCCGATGATGGGAAATTTTTGCTTATTAAGGTAAGAATCTAGAGTTTTTATATTTTCAAAAAATATCTGCAAAAAAGACGAGTTTAAAGTTGTAGTGACTTTTAGCGTACTATACTTAAGTTTATTTTCCTTTGTTACAAGTTGGGCTAATCATTGGCATTGCTGGGGTTTGCAGAAAACAAAAAATGGCCCAATTATTATGTGAAAACGTCAAAGATGAAGGGAAGGTTTTCCATATTGAAATTCCAAACACAAAAACAAAAATTTTCAGAGAATTTTTCGTGACATCTGGAGGATTTTAGGAGTCGACATGGTTCAGATTATTCGAAAATACAAATCGCTGCGTCCAACACTCATGGATCACACGAGATTTTTTGTAGGTTACAGAAAAGGCATTTGCATTCGGCAGCCCGTTGGTATCAATACGTTTGGCAGCATGCCAAAAGCTATAGCTCCCTTTTTAAATTTGCCACACCCAGAACTATATACCAGACACTGTTTCCGTCGTTTATCCATAACCTGTTGGCAGATTCTGGAGCAGACCTATTGACTGTCAAACGCCATGGTGGATGGAGAAGCAACAGCGTGGCTGAAGGTTATATTGATACCTCTAAGGAGAACAAAAAAAATGTTTCGAAAAAAAAAACTGGGTGCGAAACCTTCAATCTGCTACAGTTCCTGTACCCCGCCCCCGGCTGCAGCAGCTAATGCCGATTCCCCAGGCATCAACCCAACAAGTTTTACTATTCAGAATATACCTAAGGTTGCCTCCGGTGTAAATTTTACTTTCAATATTATAATAATTAATTTTAAAATATAAATTGTATTGTATAATAATAATAAATGTGTCTAAAAATACTGGTTTTGTCAAAATGCGTTATGTAATAAGCATTTACCGCACTAGTGCGATAATGAACGCGCTATGGTTCATTAGCGCACTAGCGCGGTAATAAGACTCATTATGCAACGCAAATATTCTAAAATGAGTAACATAATTATCACTTATCTTGAAGGTCGTAGATAAAATTAATTATTTAAGTACGTTTCCTACATAATATATTATTATTTTTTAAATTCCGAAAAACAACATAAATTTGTAATTGTCAAAAAATTTTAAAAATAAGTATTTAATTAAAATACCTACTAAACATTACCAACAATAGCAATTTATAAACTTGAAAACATACAAAATTTATAATTAGGTATTATTTTCGAACGCTGAACGATTAAAATATGCTAAAATATATATTTTTAAAAAGTTAAAGCGCTAAAAAAATTTTCATGTGTCCTCCTTTAGCTCTTGACGAGTTGAAAACCCTACACAATGGAATAATAATTATGATCTAGTTTAAAAGTAAAATTAAAAAAAAAACATTTTATTTGTAATACTACTAAAAATTTCTGATAATTCTATACCTGCCAATGGCATCGGTCGTTATATTAAAAATTCATTTGAAGTGAACCTATACCAGTATTAAGGCATTTTTAGGCTTAAAATTATTTTTTAACGCGATAAAAAAATAAAAAATAACTATCACGGCCGTTTAATCTGACTGATTATCAAAATTAGAATATAAAAGGGGTTTTTTAAATTCAATAACTATAAATAAACCCCCATGGATAGGGTATACTTTGGTCTCACGGTATACCCCAAAAAATATGTGGCTATAGAAAAATCCACAGCTGGGTTATGCAAGTGTTCATGTATGAATGGAAAACACACATCTGCAGTGAACACTTGTGCAGTGTTGTCGAATTGTTGGGAATTTATTTAGATAAATCACAAAATTTCTTGGATACGACAAAACTCATTTACGTTATAGACTTTTTATTAGGATACGTATACAGGATTGGTCTTAAAGTATGACAGTAAGGTTTGACCTATATCTAACTCACTCTGTATATTCATATAAAACTTAAAGAAACCCATTTTAATGCCTTGACTCACAAATAAATCGCGATTAAAAAAAGTTTTGGTTTCAAATATCTAACAATATCATTGCTCTTTCTGGGGAAACCTCTAAATTAGAAAAAATCAAACCGTTTTCTAAAAGTCAGTTAAACTATTCTTTCTAAGTGACTAACCAACCTAAGCAAAAAGCAAGTGTTTTTAAATATTATAAACGAATATTCCACCTGTTACAACGTCCTTAAGGAAGCACTGTTACACTTAGGTGGTTCTGCTAAGGGTAAGAAAGTCACAAGTGTAACAGTATGGAGAATAGGACGGCCATAAGGTGCATAAAAGTGGTGAGAACATTTTTATCAGTTGCAGATATCGCGTCTGTAAAATTATGAAATATAAGTAAACGGTTTTAAAAAAATGGAGGGTGAAATTTCTCAGGGACATGTAAAGGGGCTGTAATAAGTTACAGTAGACAGAAGTAATGAGCCTCTCTTATACCTAGGCTGACCGAATTTAAGAGAGTAGGCAATTTTCTTTCGACGCAAATAAATTATGTAAAGTTTAATTCTATATCATGCCGATAGGGATGATATAGAATTGTTTTTAAGGTGAAAGCTACCCCTAATTGTCAAAACTTATAAAATAACATTTTAAACCTTAAGATGGGTGAGATTTGGATTGGATTAGTATTATAATGATTGTTTTATGCTTTAGAATACAATTTCAGAATATTTCAACCCTTAAAAATCAACCCTTGTTAAAGCTTTAAGTAAAAAAAATTAATTATCCTGAAAAATGATTAAATTGATTGATATTATTTTAGAATGCTGTTGCTTAAAATCTGTACAAATTTCATTTTGCCACTTTTCAACCCTTATGAATCAACCCCTATTATAGCTTAATTAAAAAAAAAAGATTAACCCAAAATAAATTTGCAAAATAATTAAAAAAAAAATCATTATTTTGCAAATTTTCAATCCTTAAAAACCACCCCTTACAACATTGCAATTCTTCTAAACTAATTTAATAGATAAAGGGTTTTCCAATAAGAGGTGTTATTTTGATATTCAAAGAAAAATACCATTTCATAAGATAAATGATCGGATATTCATTACATTATAAAGAGGAAGGTATGCCGTTAATAATGGAAAATAACATCAGCCAAATGACCACCACGAGCACGCCTACAGGACCATATCCTTTTCATGATATTTTCCATAACCAAATCGCAAAGTGGCTGCCCAATGGTTCCTTGTTTGTGTGGCACGTAGCGCCGTCTTGTTAAAAGTAAACGTTGTCCAGATTAATACCATCCAATTCTGGACAACGTTTACTTTCAACAAGACGGCGCTATGTGCCACACAAGCGACGAAACCATTGATTTTTTGCGGGAAAAGTTTTCCGACCCTATAATCTCTTGAAGAGGTGATCACAATTGGCCACCAAGATCTTGTGATTTAACACCTTGCAACTTCTTCCTTTGAAGCCACGTGAAAGAGAAGGTCTACGCCAACAGCCCAGCGTCGATTCAAGACCTCAAAGATGGAATTCGTGAGGCTATCGAGGACATAGGGCAGCCACTTTGCGATTTGGTTATGGAAAATATCATGAAAAGGATATGGTCCTGTAGGCGTGCTCGTGTTGATCATTTGGCTGATGTTATTTTCCATTATAAACGGCATACCTTCCTCTTTATAATGTAATAAATATCCGATCATTTATCTTAAAAAATGGCATTTTTCTTTGAATATTAAAATAACACCTCCTATTGGAAAACCCTTTATAAATAAAAAAAGGAGAATTACATACAAAAACTTATTTATACAAAAATACACTACATATTTACATACATAAACAAAAAATTTTTTTTTACAAACACAGGACTGCGAAGTATACCGGTTATATAGATTATTATGCTCCGAAGAGGGTTATTCGAATTTTTCGAAAAAAAATTGATTGGTTTTTTAAACATAGCTCCTTTATTTTTAATGATATAAAAAAATAAAATAATTTTGTAGGGTTTTTCAAGAGCTAATAGGCTAGGTAAATTAAATCCCTTTAAATCACTTAGTTTTAAAATTGGATGAGTTTAAAGGGCTTAAATAAGGTGGTGCTGCAAATATCTATCAGATAATCTAAGTAAAGGAAAATCTTTGTAATTAAAAAAAGCTACAATTCAAAAATTGCGGAAAATCGTTTTTTACTTTAAGTTCCAATTATTCAAAATTTAGGCATTTTAAATTGGTTAAACTTTCAGGATGTATTAATAATATATATATATATATAAAAAGAATCGCAGAAGGGTGAAGATCAATTTTAATTAGGAAGGTAATTAGGGGGTGGTTTTGACTGATTTTTTCCATAGAAAAAAGTAGGGACTGACTTTATCATTAACATAACTCGCTCAATTTTCAGGCTAGAGGCTTATTTTTCAAAAAAGAAAGGTCTAATTAGATACTTTAAAAAAGACTTTATAAGTTTTACTCGAAAAATGTAAAGTTTTCCCGCTATTTGACTTTGAATCTTTTAAATTTAGCATTTGTCGAACAAAAGCTAACCATTAACAAGCCGTAGCGTCAGTCTGTATTGGTTGTAGAGAAGTAATAAAAAAATCGTTTTTTTATAAGCTATAATCTTGCCCCCTACAGTTGTTTTGATAAAATGCATATTTTTAGAGTTATTCGCGAAAAACCCATTAAAAACGTCGATTTTTGCGTCGAAAAACTGTTACTCTAAATATTAGTTTTACAAAAAAAAATTATAAAACATTTTTAACTTAAAATTACTTTCTTCATCCATTCCTGTAGTTAGAATGTAATAAAAAAAATTCCACCCCCAAAATGGGGTGGCAACCACCCCAAGGATAAAAGCGCCCCTCGGCATGATATAAACTTTGATACTTGGGCTATGCCCTACCTTCAGTAAAAATTTCAGGTAAATCCATGTAGGACGAAAAAATTCCGTGCCAAAATGCTTCATTTTCTGTACTAATTTCTGAAACATGGAGATAGTTTGTGGGTTCTGATTAAAGATATGTATCTCTTTATAAAACGTCTTAAGGAGGAAGATTGATGTAAAGGGTACTATCTTTAAGAAAACTATAAATGTAGGTAATCATGGAAAGACAGAAAATCGTTAATTTAAAAAAGAAAAGTTTTTGCCAATACTAAACTTAATTTAATTAGTATGGTGTCACAGTTTTTTTTGCATCTTGAGAAATAAAAAAAACTTCTGTTCTTTTAGGTAAAACAAAACAAAAAAAAGTATGAAGACTCGTTTGCGGGACAAAAAATTAAAGTAAATCCTATATTACTTTTAAATGCAAATCACCCTCTTACAGTAACAAAGAATAATATACAGAATTATAATTCATCTGATGTGAAAGATCAATATGTACTAAGACGGACTGTCTATGTAAGCAGTCAATGTTTTTGCAGGTGCGTATTTATATATGCAATATTTAGAATGAAAATAACCACTAAGTAATCGATGATTACTGATAACATTTGCTAAGCAAAATATTTATCTTTAAAAGGTCAGAAATTTTATAATAAACAGAAACGTTTACATCACAACGATAATCCTATTGGATAGGTCGTTTTTAATAAGTTAGGATTTTATTAACTTTACTTTAAAAAAGTTTCGCTGTGAAACAACTTTATAATAAAGTTTTAGATAGACATTTTTACTTATGATATCTCAATTGCTTAAACTTTTTTTTAAATGATTTTGTTGTTATCAAAAGGTATTTTTTATCATCAAAACGATAACAGTTAAAATTAACATAGTCAGTCATGATTGCTATGAATAATAAACAAAAGTCAGGTGTCAGCTTTCATGTTCTTGCCATATTGTCAATGCAGTTAAAATAGTAAATGAAACTCAAAATTTTATTATGAAAGAATTTTACCCTTGAACTCCTGATAACGTTAAAAAAATCCAAAGTGAGTATTTGGAAACAGCTTAGTAACCTAGTTTTAACTCTTATGTCATTATTTTAACATTTTAAATATTATCAATAACAATAAAATCTTGGACTTCCATTGTCTTTATTTGTTAATTGATACCTACACAACGTTTCCGTTAGTGATGTATCTCTAACCGTTTTCAAGTGATAACTAAAACTATTCTTAAAAGCTACGACCTTATATACTATCCGTTGTTCAACGAAGCTTGACCGACTTGTCACGGTTCACAAGGGCAGCCAGACATTCGGAATGTCTACTAGGTTTGTAAATACATTTTGATTGTTTCAATTATTCCCAAATTTTCTTTTTTTTTTCAGTGGGTTTCTTTATGAATAATTTTTGCTTCCACCATTGTATACGGTTTGTTTTGACCATGCGTGTTTGGCAATCCCTTTTCGACATTTCACCTCGTTCCGTATTTTTTGTGTTCTTTAATCTAATTTTTATGGTCTTTTTTTTGTCCCCGATGGTTTCTTCACCACATTCACAAGGTTTGGTAGATACAGTTTTTTTTAAACTTTTGTCGTCTCGTCTTGAAGAATACTTCTCAGAGTGGTTTGGGTTTAAATGTGTTTTAATATTATACCTATTCGCTATTCTGCGGATCTTTTCTAAAGTTCCCTTTTAAAATACGGAATAGTCATAAATATTTGGTCCTGTGAGTCTTTTCAAATTAGAGTTCTTTGTCTTATCTTGATATTTATCGATTGTTTTCTTAACCAGTTCTCACTGTAGCCGTTTTGCTTGAAATCTCTAGTTGTATATCTTATTTCCCCAAAAAAATTCCTAATGTTGCATAAGGTCCCGCGCGGTTTTATAATACGTATGACTCCTCGCTTTGTTTGTTAGAGTGATTTTTGGTGTAAATTTGTCCAGGGTGGGTGTTTTCTGTATCGAGGTTTGTATATGTCCATTATTTCGTTTGACTAAGCGTCGAGAAAAGGTAGAGCCAATTTTGTTCCTTCTCCATTTGAATTTGATCGGGTCGGCTTTAGCTGTTTTAAGAAACCTTCAAATTCTTCGTCATTACCTGTCCATACAATAAAAGTATCGTCAACATATCGTAGCCAAACATTTGGTTTGATTAGTGCAGTTAAATTAACAAATAAAGACAATGGAAGTCCAAGATTTTAGTGTTATTGAAAATATAACATTGTCTAACACTTTTAAAAAAACATTTTAAATATTATCACAAAATAATATCTTTGGTTGCCACTGTGACGATAAAATATCTGTTTTTGATTGGTCTATTGGTTAAAAGAATAGTCAACAATTTGTGTACTCGCGTTGAGCTGCAAACTATATTTTGTAATGTTTGAAATTTTTCAATTGTTAAAAATAAGGTTGTTGATCGGGTCAATGTCTTATTGTGTCATTTTTAAAGTTAATAAATATTTCGCCTCTACTTCTGTACTATTTTTGTACATAATAAAGTTGTATATAGCAACCCTTATACGAGCAATAACTGACATCTTTTAGAACTGAGTTTTACATAAAACAAAACAGTCACCCTAAAATCGGTTATGTTTAGATACTATTTTCTCTTAACTCGACTCATATTTTAAAAATTCGTCACAGCAGAGGCATAGATTATTTCCTTACCAAAATGGTGTTAATTTATGTCATTTAAGTGAAAAATAGTTACCAGACGTTATCTCCTGTAGGCTTGCAATCGGAAACAACATCGCATCGATACACTGAATTTGGAAGAACCTAAATAAAATATAATATTTTTAATGCGGCTATACAAAAATTGTGGTAGTGCGAGTTTGTTAGTCTCCGCCCACCGTCTCCGCGTCCTTTCCCGACCCCTAAGGTAAGCGTAAATGCACTCTTAACCCGCTTATCACTTTAAAAACAAAATCACAATTAAAAGACACAAAACTTAATCAGAAAACCGAAAAGCTACAAATTCATTACTGAATGACAAACGTCAATCGGGTGATTCTAACAACTTTTGTTTTTTCAATTAGCCGGACCCAGGTGATCCAACTTAAAAATGTTAGCTTACATACAGTATAACAGCTTAATTTACGGTGGTTTGGACATTTTTAATCGTCATTGATAACCAATGAAGATAGATCCAGAATCTAGGATATACTACAGGTTTTACCAGGAATGTTTTGTAGAATTCGAAGCTTGAAAACATATTATTCTATTTAAAATATCAAAATTTACGCTTCTTCCGGTTAAACCGGTAGTGATAGACAGATGTCATTATATCTATATTCCGCATTTTATTCCGCATGTTATCGTAAAATTTAAAAGTGATATGTTTTGATTAAAGAAAATAAAAGGCTTGGTAGTGAATTCATTGTCACCCGGTATAAACCTACTGATACTTTGGTCCCAAAAATATAAAAATATTTCCTATAGTTTTCAGGCCTACTAAATTTACTGCAACTTACCCATTTTTTAGAGGTGAATAAATAACTTGATATAGGGAAGATGAAATTTCTTTAAGAAAAATCGCTAAACGACTAAATCAAGTGACCTCATATGTATGTGATACGTTAGACTTTAGACGCGTAAATTTGCTTCAGTAGCCTCCTTGTTTCCCAGACCTTGCCCCAATAGAATACGAGAAAAGTTTGCGAAAAATTTGTATGGTCAAATGACAGTATTCCAGTGGATTGCATTTTCTATGTTATTTAGTTTAGTACCACACTTTGTTATCGTTGTTTTAAGTGAACAATCACTTAAAATTAATTTCCTCTTCCCTTGACACAATTCCCACTTTAATTTTAGACTCAAACAATTCCGACCACACACACTAATACATTCACAAGTTCCAAGTATGAAAGACACATTTCAGCTCAATATTTGACAGATACTTCCCGAAAATGAACCGATACACGTCTCCGATGGGCACTTAACGGGGTGTTTTGTTTCATTCGACAGGTCTGTTAAATATGTTTGGAAACATGTGTTAGTCGGAATATAATTAGTAGCAAATTTTCAACTGATAAAAGGATATTAATATTTACCGCCTCTTTCTGCAGTGACATGTGACTTAAAGGACGGCGGCAAGTACGTTAAAAATTATAAGGATTTATTGGTAGTGTTGGAATAATGGTGAAAAATAAAAAGTGGGTTGTCTTTAGTTTATTTAGATTTAAAATATAGAAATAGTACGAAGAAAATACTGCTCAGCAACACAGAAAGTGTTTGTGAGGGAGCCCAAATGATCCGATTTTTATGTTTACAAAAATGTTGAAAAGCTTGATCTCTTGTAAATATGTGAAAAAAAAATTAAATGTCCCATATTCAGAACTGTACTCAGCTTGTAAAATTGTCTATTTTTCCCAACGAAATTAAATTGCAAAATTGTGCAAAAACTATTTAATCGGTTTTAACGACTTTTTTATTTTGGGACAGTTCACGAAGGCTGATGCCTAAGTACTAACGTACCGTGGGTGTCTTAATTTGACATGATGTTTCTTTATAGCAATTTTTTTTTGGCGGAATATGGAGGTCTTCAGAGAAATCTAAGGGGTACAAAAATATCACACAAAAATCTTTTTTGCCATTCTTTTTGTTTATTACTATTTTGCAACAAGCCTTTCAAACCCAATCAGTCTATAGTCTTATTAGGGATAATAGGCATACTCTGGGGAATTTAATAAAAACGTTTAGTTTGTTTTCTTTGGGATACTCGCCTTTTTACTTTTTGGAAAATGGGACCTCTTCGGTCCAGGTCCCGGGGTATAACGAACTGACCTGTTCAGCCCTATTGATCCCTATGAACTTGTGCAGATCGCCTGCAATAAAAAAGGAGAAAAACTCCCAAAAAACCCAAAAATCAAAAATATTAATCTACGTTCCGGTGGCCAGTCGGCCACCGTTGTCAGAATGAAACTGAAACAAATAATTAAAACTAAATTTTAAGAAGTTTTTGCTCTAAGAACCTAGGATATTCTGATAGCTTTCATGACGTTTTGTCATAAATGACATTAGGTTATTTGACTGGTATATTTATAGTAAACAAAAAGGTGTGTTAATTGATTTTAAGTTTACTTGAATTTACTTCAGCATCAAGCATAGTTAACCATGTATTATTTAAATTAACATATATTGATGCTACATATTTATCTTTATTTAATAAAATAAATGCACTTTCCTTTATTTTACGTTTTTTCGAACAAGTTTCCTTTGCCAAAATGCTAGAAGCATTCCAGTTTATTATGTGGTTATTATCAAATGCGTGTAACAGATTTTTGATTTGTGGAACTCTATGGTTCTAATGTATGTTCTATGTTTTTTATGCGTTTGGCTAATAGTCTGGAAGTTTCACCTATATAAAATTTACTACATTAAATTTACAAGGGATCTGATAAATAACATTTTTTGTGTTTATATTGTATGATTTTGTTTTTGTTACTTGAGATCTAGAGATCTAATAGTGTTTTGTGTTTTAAAGATAGTACGAATATTAAATTTATTATCTATGCGTTGAATTTTATTTGAAATATATGGTAAAAATAGATTTGTAATAGGTCTATTTTGATTTTGTCTTAAATTTGGTTGTTCAACTTTTCGAAAACATTTATTTATAAAATCAAGAGGATATTTATTTCGAACTAAAATATCTTTTAAAAATTCTTTTTCGTTTTCTTTGTTTTGATTACAGAACAAATTATTCTAATTCTATTAAAAAGACTTTTTACAACTCCTTTTTAACATTATTGGGTGATTAGAGTTAAAATTTAAGTATCTGTATGTGTAGGTTTTCTATAAATTTCAGTTTCAAAATTATTCACATCTTTTTTTATTAGAATATCAAAAAAAGGAAGTTGTTAGTTTTGTTCTTTTCTAAAGTGAAATGAATTGTGCGTTCTTGTATAGTGTGTGTTAAAAATTATTTAGACAATTTCGTCATGTTGATAAATAAAAAAAATGTCATCTATATATCTCACCAAACTAAAAAATTTTCAGGTAATTTAAAATAAAAATTAACACACCATACCACCTTTTCTTGTCCTTTTGAATAATATACATATAGCAGTCAAATAACCTAATGTCATTTATGACAAAACGTTATAAATATCCTTTTACCAAAACGATAAAAAAATTAAGGGTTTTTTTTTCTAATACTTTGATTTATATTAGTTTTCAGAAAATATCGTATGAACCGTTTTTGAGATATTCCGAAATGGCTTTCATACATGACAGATATCGACAATGTTAATTATGCACAATTTGATTGTTAATATCTTATTTTACAGACGACAAACAAAATTCGTTTTTTTTCAATTAGATAAAAGACACTTTTATTAACCCTATATTTCAATTTCATTTAATTTTTAAGAAAAGCCGTTTACGAGTGAAATACCTTAACAAATCTTTCGGATCTTTCTAAGAGGGAGCATATATATGTCGGCGTCAAACACTGAAATTCGTTATTTCCTGAAAGGACAAGTCAGTACCTGTATTGCCGCAAACAGCGTAAAAGCCTTATTATTACAGTGTTTGACTAACTATTTAGTCATTTCCTGTAATGCCTTAATCCGTTTTAGGAAATCTGTCCTAGTCAAATAAGGTTTTTACGTTGTTTGCCCGCAATACATGTACTACTGGACATTTCAGGAAATGACAGATTTCAGTGTTTGACGCTAACATATACATTTTTCTGAAGAGTCTCAGCAAAAATATGCTTGTCACCTCGTTCATCCAACAATTTTTGTTTTCTGACAGAAAAGACAACAAATATATTTTTAAAACTAAGGTAAAATTACAATTGGTAAGTAGAACGCCTTTAGTTAAAATAGAGTGGAAAGTATTTGTATTTGTCTTTAATTTCGTTTAACTACTTAGCTGTAATTTTTAATCAGTTTTTAATAAATTTCCTTCACTTCGGTGAACATTTGTTATATAATCCAAATATCAAAACTAAACAGACTGCCCGACATAAATAATTCCAGGCTTGCCATTACGAAAATTAAGACACAGGGTGTTCAAATCCAAGGGGATCGTCAGCGGGACCCTAAATAGTCCAGGTGATTTCCCATAAGACTACGCACATGTTTGCACATATGTCGGTGCATGTGCGAGCTAAAGAAATAAAGCGTCGCGTTCATAGGGCCATTGTGCCCTTAATTGTGCCCTTTTAATTTATTTATGAATATATGAACGGAATAGGAGAAAAGAATGGCTTGTTGTGCGTGTTTGCAGCTTGCCTCGCTATGGGCGAATGTCAATTACCGTGAGATTTTTTGGATTAAAGTTTTTTACTTTTTAACTTAATGTAATGAAAATTTAAAAATTAGGTCAAAGCAATATAGCCGGCAAAATTGTTACCTAAAAATTTAGTATAAGCTTAAATTTTTTAATAGGTATGTATTTTTTTTCTACATGTATGCATATATTACTGTATTTTTCTCCAACCAAGTCAAAATTAATACATTTAGTTATTCAAAAAACATTTTTTTTAAATCCTAGGATTAAAAGTAGCACTTTTAGTCCTAGGATTAAAAGTGTTGCTAAGCAACGAGCACATTTTTGTACGGTATGACAATTGATAGCTGTTGCACTTGAAAATAGTACCAAAAAGATCAACATTTTTTGACGGTTGAAGAAAATATCATACGGACTAAAAGTGCTTATTTTTATTTAATCCTTATAATATAATATACTATTTTCTCCAACTGTCAAAAAATGTTGACATTTTTGTACTATTTTCAGGTGCAAAAGCTATCAATTCTTAAACCGTAAAAAAATGTGCTCGCTGCTTAGCAACACTTTTAATTCTAGGATTAAAAGTGCTACTTTTAATCCTAGGATTAAAAAAACGATTTTTGAATAACTAAATGTATTAAGTTTGACTTGATTAAAGAAAAAATAGTATATATCATACGGACTAAAAGTGCTTATTTTTTACTCGCAATTTTGCAATTGCTCGTTAAAGATACACTTTTAATCCTTATAATACAATATATTACAGTGGCCAGTTTTATGTCACCAGTGATATTTCACGTGTTGGCTTTGGGACTAAGTTGTGGTTTTTTATAGAAGATAGTCACGTCAGTTTAATGATTACAAAGGAACTAAAAAGGATGAATTGGTTCTTTTTTAAAGTAAAGATACGATACTAATCTGAGTATTTTCTTTGTAAATATATATAAGGGATCTGTATAGGAGTTTGTACTATAATTACTATTAGCCCTATCAATTCGTACAAGTGAAATTTTCTTTTGATTTACCAAAACATCATATTTTTAGAGTATTTTTAAGACCTCCTTTTTTATCTGTGAAAACAGTGGTGGACTAGGTTCGTTAAGCCTTTTTTTTAAAGATTTTTTTTCAATCTTGGGACATTCACGAAGGCTGAGGCCTAAGTGCTAACGTACCGTGGGTGTCTGAAATGTGGTAAGGGAGAGTTTATTCAAACACCTTACGGATTTGTAACTGGCGACCCCAAAAACCTCCGATAGAGGATTGTCGAGGTAAAATTTTGACTTTTTAAAAATTCCCCCTTTCTGTAACCCCCAGGGGTGGTTTTGATGGGGTGCAACCTCCCTCATACGATTTTTGACCGCGGATTCGTAATCAGCGACCCCAAAAACCCCCGAGAGACGATTTTCGAGATGAAATTTTGAATTTTAAAAATTTTCATCAGTTTTACTCTTGGAGATTATTTGAGGGTGGGAAAACTACCCTAAGTTTTTTATTTTTCATTGCAAGGCAGATGTTAGTGAAGATGAATGTTTCTGGGGGTCTACAGAATACGTACAAACAAAATTTTTTAAACTCGGAGCTGTTTATCAACTTTTCCACATTTTACAGTATTTTCCGGCTTATTTACTGGGCTAAATGCCTAAAATGCCAAAAACCAAAAAGTATATAAAATAAAAATATTCTGTCAAAGTCTAGCTTTATAATATACATACTATTTTTTTCTATTTTTTTACTAATCATATCATATTAAAAAAAAATGATTCAATTGGAGCCCTTTGGAAACCAATATCTCTGAAAAGGAGCCATATCCAAAAAAAGTTTATATGAACTTGTAGTTTTCTTTTCATATTTGGGAGATTTCCACATTTTCCCGAACACCTTGCATACAAAATAATTGATATATTTATAATGGAAGTAGACGACAGTCGTGTTTTATAATTATAATAATGGCATACATGATTCTTGCCCATTAAAAATCAACAATGGTGAATAACAATACTAAAATTTAATTATTTATTCATTGCTATTTTTAGGCTTATATTTCATTGCTGTACTTTGTAAGATATAATAAAAAACGAGAACTTAGTCGGTAAGTTTTTTTGACTTTATTTAAATTTATTCTTGACTTTTGACATACCTAATTTTTTTAGCATACATATTTTTAACATGCTCCATTTTAACCCGTTATACTTTTAAACTGTGTCGTTTATTATTTGTCAATTGTATTAAGGATATAGAGTGGGTAAAAAAATTAAAGATTTGTTCTACATGAAATTTTTAATTACAAAATATTAGTTTGTTTTTCCGCTAGTTGAAACCACTTGGGTCCTGGTTCCACGGTACAAACAAGTACGAGCACACTCAGTTGACTATTATAAAATGGCAGATCTATCTAAACAACACTTTTAAAAACCGAAAAGAAAATAAAAAATAAAAAGGTATTAGCGTTCCGGTGAAAAATTTTATTCAAAACATGAAACAACCAAAGACTTTATAAAAATTAAACAATTAAATTAAAAATTAAGAATAATTAATATACCTATCACAACAAATAGATTTGTGTTTTTGTGATAGGCTTTTATAAATTCTAAAACGAATTCACAAAATATTTTTAACTATGAAAACCAAATTTAAATAATGTTAATTTAAATTATTGTTTAATACAATTTTTATTATTTTTACGTCTGGAAATAGATCAATTTATTTTCTTAAGTTTTTTTAAGTACACGAAACAAAAGTATTTGTTAAATATGACCAAAACAAATTTGGTTCAATCCCACCAAAACACTTATTTTAAATAAATGCCAAGTTCTTACCAAAAAAACTCGTTCCCTTAAAGTGCAGATTTAAAATTAGACCAAGTTCTGTCCACAATTTTGTTTCACCCTTTTTTAACTTGGCTTAACTATTTACTGATATGCCTGTAATAATAAATGTTCTTCTTCATCAGTACAGACAGATCGGATCAAAACATGCCAAGTCAAAAAACAGTAAAACAAAAGTATGGACAGATAGATAATTTTAGATATCAGTCAGTGGCGTAGCGTGCTGGGGGCAATTGCCCCCCCTGCTGCTTCTGTTTTTATACTTTTAGCGCCCCCTCAACTAGTTGATCTTGTAAGCTAATTAAGTATTTATTTAAATGATTAGATCAAGCATCGGTCTTTTTGTAATGTTAAGAAATAAAAGTATTATACATTTTTTTATTAAGTTAAAAGCAAATTTAGGTTCTAATTGTAAAAAATTTTTATTTGTAGCTCTCTGTTTTATATTGACGATATTTCCTTTAAGCTTTCTTATCGTTTAAAGAAGTACCGAAGCTTAAGAGTCCATTCGCGCCGCGAAAATTGAATCCAATTTGGGGTTCGGGGCATAATGTTTTTCTCAAAAACGGTATAAGTTATCGATAATTTTCAAAAACTATATGAAAGCCAACACTTAAATCTAGGCTTCTGCTGTAATAGTTTTTTAAATTTGGATTTAGTTTTTAATATTTCCTTGAGTGAAAGTCACCCTAAAATCGGTTATGTTTAGATATTATTTTCTCTTAACTCGACTTATATTTCAAAAATCCGTTACAGCAGAGGCATAGATCATTTCCTTACCATTAAAATGGTGTATAATTTATGTCATTTAAGTGAAAAATAGTTACCGAAAAACGTTATCTCCTGTAGGCTTGCAATCGGAAACAACATCGCATCGATACACCGAATTTGGAAGAACCTAAATTAAATATAATATTTTTAATGCGGCTATACGAAAATTGTGGTAGTGGGAGTTTGTTAGTCTCCGCCCACCGTCCCCGCGTCCTTTCGCCCGACCCCTAAGGTGTAGCGTAAATGCACTCTTAAGTACTGGTAAAGGAAATTCTTTTTTTTTTTTTGCTTTTCTTGACGTTTCTGGGTCTAAGTGTTACGAAAAACACATTTGGAAGAAAAATATTTTTCGTGTCTGTCTGTGGATTTAAAGAGGTCTAATGGTGAAAAGGGGGTTTGAATATTTTAAAAGTTTATAACTTCTGAACAAATAAACGAAGAGACCTTAAATTTGGTGGGCGTGTAGAAGAAATACAAACAAAAAAAAGAATATAAAAAATAAAAAATTAAAATATATGAAAGTTAAATATAAATCAGATTTGCTAAAAAACAAAAGCAAAAAAACATATAAAAAATGTAAAAAAGCAAAAAATTATGAAAATATAATGTAGAAAAAGGGTTAGAAAGCTAGATCGCTAGATATAGTAGGTTGGCAGCGTTTTAAGTATTTTAGTTTTAGTTTTAACTCTCTTACCGTCTAAACAATTGAAAAAGCTTAAGTATAGGATATAAATCAAAATGTTTTATCACTTTTTTGATGCTTCTGGGTCTAAATATTATCAAAAATACATTTTAGAGAAAAAAATTTCGTGTCTGTCGGACTCTCTCTATATCTGTAAATACGATAGCTTCCGAATAAATAATCATATAAACTTAAAATTTGGTACACAAATAGTATTTTGAAAAATAAAGGTTCGTTGATGGAAAAAATCCAGTGGCTTAAAAACAAAAAAATTTAAAAAATCAAATTATGAATATTAAATATAAAGAGTCAAATTTGTTAAAAAACTATAAAAAGCATTAAAAATAAAACCAAGAAAAGGGAATAATAAAACATAAGGTAAGAAAGCTAAAATGCCAACTACTTGGAAGCGTTCTTCTCTTATTAAAAATTTAAATTTAATTTAAAATATTTTAAAAAATCGTTTTTTTAAATAAATGTTTATAAACAACGTTGTATGATAGCAGAGAATTTTTAAATAATTCGCATTTTTATTGTACGTTTGTTCTCGTTTTAATGTACCGTTTTGGTACCATCAAAAAAATAATTTTTTATTATACTACACTATAAAAAGTTAGGCCGCCCCAAAAAAAAAGTGTGCCCTTTCAACCACGCTACGCCACTGGTATCACTACTTTAAAGAAGTCAACATTTATATTGATATATATATATATATATATATATATATATATATATATATATATATATATATATATATATATATATATATATATATATATATATATATATATATATATATATATATATAATTTAAGAAAATAGGCATCAGGGTATTTACCATAATTACAAAAAAAATATATTTTTTAAAAACCTTTAGAAACTATGCATTTTCAGATCCATATTTATAGAAACTTTTTTAAATATTTTTCAATGAGTAATCACCTCCTGAAATTTTGCCGTGCATTTCTCGAACACCCTGTATATTTATTTGCAAATAAAAAACCGTATTCTAGAACCTAATACCATTATTTATTTTCTGAAAGCACACAATACTCAGTACAAGCTAACACAATGCAGACTAAAATTATAAATTTATCAGGTACACAATAAATATTTTCTCTATTAAAAGTATCAGAACGTTCCTTTACTTAGCATTTTTAATAATTTTTTGTCTACTATTTAACAAAACAAATCATTGATGCAGTAAAGATTTAAGACCTTTATTTAAAAAAGGAACTTTTCCACAAATTTTTGGCCCTTCATGTATAAATGAAATAATTTTAAAATGAAACTGTCTGAGAATGGGCCCCTTGCATAAAATTTATTTTGATTGAAAAACACGTCAAATATCCTTCTTTGACGTTTAAAGAACCATCTGCCAAATATATTTTTTCCAAAAAAAATAATTTCGGCGTTATTGCGATTTAAAATTTTTGTTTGCCCCTTTAAATTTTACCAAACGACTTATGACGACACGAGGTCTGCTGAGTTCCAATATTAGTTTCATTTATCTAGAGCAAAAACATAAAATCCTTCGCGTTCCTATATTTCGGTTTAATAAAAATCGGTTTAATGTCAATTAAATATGCAACATAATAAATGTAAAGGGTAATTACACTATCAAAATTAATCGCAATTAACATAAAAAAAAAATAATAAATTTCACAGAGAACAGCTTGAAGCTTTAATAGTATATTATTTTTGTATGGAGGAAAAGTGATACTTTTCTTGGCGCGCTCGTGTTTATGGAGGCAAGCCATGAAAAGTAACTTTTCCTCCAAATAAAACATGCTGTTTTTTCGTCAAACGTCGACTAATTAATGCAAAAACATCTCATTTTAATAGTAATAATTATTAAAGATAAGTGGGTTCGCAAGGCGGCAAATGTTTAATTGCAAAAATCATTATAAATCGGTTGTTTTTCAATCATTAAACGATTTTTATCATAAATCCGATAAAAAGTAGAATAAAATTTAAAAAAATTTGTCACTTTTTCGATTTTTTATGGCTAAAAAGCAATGGAGCCCCACTTCTATATAGTCGAGGCAATGAAGCACTCAACCTCGGAATTTTTTACACTAAGACGGATCGGAATGCGGTTTTTTGCATTCATTTCCAAAAATTTTTTGTAAAAATTGTACCCACTTCGTGACCTATACAAACCGCAAATTGCATTGCTGCAGCCAAAAATGCATACAAAAAATGCATTTTTTAAGACGGCTTTTGGAAGATTTAATAACTTTCTAAATAAGAGTCAGAACTGGCCCAAATCGGGTTCTCGGAGGTTTTCGAGGTCGCTGATCACGATTATGATGTTAATTGACCCAAAGCCGACCTGGAGCTCAGGAACGCCGATGATCGTCATCTCCGTGGGACTCTCCCTAAATTCACGCGGGAAAGGAGAGATACTCGACGCCCGGGGGTTTTTTGGGTCGCTAAATTTAAATATTGCATCGGCGAACACCCTCCGGACACCTGACAGGATTGCCAAAAACAACCCAAAATTATTTTGGGGGCGTTTTTTAGGGCGCTGAATCCAAATTTTACGTCAAAACGACCCCCGGAACACCTGTGCACCGTAACCTGGCCCTGACCGTCATCTTCGTGGGACTCTCCCAAAATTCACGCGAGAAAGGAGAAAAATTCGACGCCCGGGGGTTTTTGAGTATCTAAATTCAAATGTGGCATGGGCGAACACCCCCCGGACACCTGGTTTTTCGGAACCTGGACGTGGACGTCATCCCCGAAAATTTTTTCTGACAATATCGCCAAAAACACACCTAGTGCACCGGAACCTGGGCCTGAAAGTCGTCTTCGAGGATTTTCCAGACATGATCGCAAAAACTAAACAAAAAAATTCCATAACGTTTTTCGGTTTGTATTTAGCGATCGTGTCTGAAAAACCCTCGGAGACGACGTTCAGGCCCAGATTCCGGTGCACCAGGTGTTTGGGGGGTCTTTTCCGTCATAAAATTCGGATTTAGCGCCCCAAAAAACTCCCCTTAACGATTTTTTTATTTGCCATCAGGAGGGGTCGTTTTCGACGTGAAATTTGGATTTAACGCCCCAAAAAACGCCCGCACAATGATTTGGGCCAGTTCTGAATCATATTTACAAAGTTATTAAATCTTCCAAAAGCCGTCTTAAAAAGATGCATTTTTTAATGCATTTTTGGCTTCAGCAACGCGGTTTGTATAAGTCACAAAGTAGGTACATTTTTTACAAAAAATTTTTGGAACCGAATGCAGAAAACCGCATTCCGATTTGTCTTAGTGTAAAAAATTCCGAACTTTTGGCCTTTTTAGTGCTTCTTCATTGCCTCTACTAATATATGTGCAGGGGGCCTATTTAAAATAGTGAATATATAAGTTATATTCTTTACAAAGGACTGAAACAGCTTAGTCGTTCTAATACTTCTAATTTCTAATAACTCTTTTAGGGGGTCCAAAATATATGGTTAAATATACTCTCATATGTTCTGGATGTTGAAAATTTTTTGACCATATTATTAACTAAAAAAAGCTTATTTAATATGGCAACATAACAAGACACTCTGTACAAAAATTTAAATACAAAATGCGCTCGCAGGAAATAACATACAATCGAACTTTGCATACGTAGCTAAAGGATGTCAGAAAATCACTAAAAGAATAACAATAAGCAGTTTTTTTTGCAGTCTATTGAATATAATTTAAATAAAAAGTTACTAGTAAGCATTACAATTCAATAGGTTGTGAAAAATAAAATTTCACCTATTTAGCAAGAACTTAATATAATAATCATTGTATTTTTACACATAAGAAGTATTCATAAAAAATAAATAAACGTATAATATTACTAAGTATGCAGTATGTCCGAAATTGGTAATGTATCTCAAGTACATTTTAAATGTTTGCTTTAAGGTCATAGACATGATTTAGCTTAAATGAAGGATTTCTTAATTTATTTAAATAAATTAAGACAACGCAAGTCTTGCTGGTTTTTTTCTACGTTTTAAATAATTTTGATATTTTGAGAACTAATGTCTATTTTACAGATTTAAAAATTTAAAGAAAAAACGCCTATTTTAAAAATGCCGCTTAATTTTTCATTATATCCTATTATTTTGGTATCTAAGACAACAATCATCAATTTTGGACAAACTGTATGTAGCACATTTTAAAATTTGCTTTGAAACGCTAAAAACAAACGCATTAAATCACTTGTGCCTTATTTTTACAGTGGGGTCACACCATTTTTTTGCAAATATATGTATTGCTTAATAGTCTAGTAAATGAAGGGACAAAGCTGTAAATAAATTTGCACAGTTTTCCCTTGCGGCGCAATTCTTAGGTCTTCGGGGATGCTTTCAAGTAAAAAAAAGTTTATTAACATTAACAGGTAGGAAAGGGCTAAAAATGGCCCCTCAAGGCCCGAAAAATGGGTTTCCAGCTAAAATCTACCAAAATATGTGTTTGAAGAATTTTTTTTCAGACAAAAAATAAAGATCGCCTTGTTATCTATAAAAATGGTCCCTATAAATTTTTTCGAAAAATCTATAGTTTTCGAGATAACGGGACCCAAAAGTCCCCTCACTTCAGCTGCCGCTCTACCGCTAGAATGCCTCTATCTTCATGGATTCACTTATAAGCGGGCGGACAAATTGTTCCATTACTCGGGCAATAATGTACATTTTTTAATCATTCAAAGTTTATCGGAATGGGAAAACCCGTACCCATCATTGCATATAAGTTTGGGTCCATTCTGATTTTTCTAGAATATTAAAAAAAGCGGTCAAAGATTTTTTTCACAATATTTTAAAAGTATCCCATTAATTTATTGATATTTTTTGAAAAAATTGTTTGTTATTAATATTTCTTTTTTATAATGAGACCTTAGCAAGTGTTCAATGATTCTAGAAAATTTCCTTCACCATCTTTTTTGCGTTTTGATAAAAAATTGTTTTGCCCATCTGCATTTTTTAGCCCTTTAGCCACATCTATCCAGTGTGAAACGTTATGGATTTTTCGATGGCCGTTTTTGCAAAAAATATTTGTGTTGCGAAAAAAATGGTTTGGACCATTTTTGTAGATTTCGAGGTGATCTTCATTTTTTGTCAGAACAAATATTCTAATTCGCATATTTTGGTAGATATTCACGGGAAACTCATTTTTGGGACTTTGGGGGGCCATTTTCAGCGGGTTCCCACGTCGGATTCGTGATAAACATTTTCTCGATCGAAAACATCCGCGAAGACCTAAGAATTGCGCTACAAATGAAAACTGTATAGATTTATTTACAGCTTTGGGTACCTTCAGTTACTGGACTATAAATATTTTCTTTAATAAATTAAACAAAGTCTATTATATAAACTTTTCACTAGTAATACGACAAGAAGTTAAAGTTTTTCCGGAAATTCTTTAGAGCTTTTTAATTTTAAATTTTATAATTTTCTAAAAATATTTATGGCCGAGAAAAAAAATTCGGGTTTAATTTAAAGTCGGGTGGTACTCGGTAAGAAAATTTTACACCAAATTGTGTTCAAAATAACGTTAACATTGATTTCTTCTTATTGTGGTCACATGGAAATGCCATTATAAGACTACTTCATTAATGCTCTAGTCAAGAAGAGAGTTTTCTGCGAAAAATTGTTAGAGTAAATATGATCGACGGCTCATTCGGCGCAGATTGCAATTCTGATAAATGTATCATGTCGATTTTTTCCTGCAAATAAAAGTTGTAATTTTTATTGACAAAAAACGAAAAAAAAAGCCATTTTGTTTTTGATCATATTTCAAAAACTATACAAGATAACGGGAATTGCAAAAAAGATCCTCTGATCTCTAGCTTTAATATTTATAATTTTAATTTTTGCTGAAAATAGGGCTCTGCGTACCCGTTTCGGGATGAGTATGAAAAATCGTTAAATTTTGTTACCTTAGAAAATTTGTTAGAAAAAATAAACAAACTTTAAATAATTTATTGAAAACACTTATAAAAAGGACTCCAAGAGGCCAAACATTTATAGGTTAATTATTTAAACAATTATCCAGGTTTCAATAGAGACGGAGGTACGAAAGAAACTAGTTAATTAATAATAGGCTAGCTTTTGGAAACATGCATTAAATTTTTTTCCGACTGGACTTTCTTTCTTTAAGTGTTGAAATGACACCATAATTTTTTAATTTTTTTAATCAATATTTAATGCTTTAAATAAATTCATTAAGATGTAGTACTCACAAATGAGCGACGTACTCATCCCGAAACGGTCGAGCGAAGCTCTATTTTCAGCAACAAATTAAAATTAAAATTTTTAAAGCTAGAGATTCGGGAGTTTGGAGTTTTTTATCGGAACTTTTCTCTTCCTTGAAACTCTTTTTTGCAATTCCTGCTATCTTCTATAGTTTTTAACTTATCATCAAAAAACAAAATGGCTTTTTTTTCGTTTTTTGTTAATAACAATTGCAATCCGCGTCAAATAAGCCATCGCTCATATTTTTCGTACCCTTCTAACTATTTTTCGCAGAAAACTCACTTCTTAACTAGACTACATGTATTCTTTAATTTTACATAAACTTTAAGTTACTGCAAGTAGTAGAAAATTAACTTTTTTGGTTTTTAATTAATTTTTTATAGGTATCTTACGCACCATGGCGACCCAACAAAAAAACCAATTTTATTAGATAAAATGCACTGGTGTAAAATTTTCTAAAAAATTTTTTGGTCCATTTTTGGTAGTAGAACTAACTTCAACGTTTTGAAATTTGGAAGAATAATAAGATAAATCTGTCTAAACTCCATATTTTAACATATCTGTCAAATATAGACTATGATATACTTTTCACATTATTAGCGTTTCAGTGCTTTTAGGAACACAAAAAGTCATCTTTTACACACTCACTCGCTTAAAATATTTATCAGCCATACAAAAATACTATTGAACTGAGCTAATTTCATATAATTTTTATTAAATATTTTGATTCATTTTATATTAAATAAAGCAATGCTTGTTAGGCATTATGCAATTCATTTTTAAAACTTTTTTTTCTAGTTTTTTTGTATGGGCGACCAAATTACAAATAATAATACTTTAAAAGGTATTCATTCTTTACATAATAAATTTTTCCATAGGAAAAATATATCAGTCTCTTTCAGTAGAACTTATTGCTAAAAATTAAAATAGAAGAATATCTCCTTAATTAGAGACAGTATAGTGTTGAGTTTAAGTTAATATAAACTGCTGGCCACCTAAAATATCTAAAATTTAATATAGCTATTAGAAAGCTGGTATTAAGGATTAATTTTAAATTTGTCCTTAAACGCTTATCAGTTCACATCAATGCTATAGAATAAACAATATAAAAAAGCTTGTTACCAGTTCTACAACAACTACATGTCAGTTGCAACAAATTAAGTAAATTTCCAAAAGCTTTAAATGCTTCAGTAGATTAAAAATAATTCTTGCCTTATTAAAACAGGCAACAAGGTCGGAAATAAACCATATAGACATATAAATCCTTGGCCTTACCTGGCCCCAAAGGTTAAGCCTGGTGACCTTTGAAAGCTCAGGATGTATATAAAGCAGTTTCCACAAAGTACCATTTTCATGCATCCCTTTGCAGTCTATGTAAAGAAGCCACAAACTTCCCACTTTGCCCACTTTTGCATCCCTAGAGTACCTTGCTGCCTCCGAAAGTCTTTTCTTTTCCTCCAAGCCTTAAAGTATGTAACTGTTATCTTAACACGTTAGGAAAAATAAGGAAAATACCTTAAACACAACTTCAATGTGTCATTTCACATACATTAATTTTCACAAAAACTATTTTTATCTGGCCTGCAGTTTATAATAAGGACATGGCACATATAACATGGGATTCTGGTTCTCGAACGATTTTTTAAAAAATTTGAGTTTGTTGTTTCTTAGATCTATAGGAACATCTTTTAAATGGGGCATTTTTGTGCAGGCCTATAGGGCCACTGAGAAGTTGCAGCTTAACTGTTTTTTAATTCAAATATAAATGCATAAGAAAAGTGAAATTTCGTCTAAATGCAACGAATAAATATTATTTTATATATTTGTTTAGAGATAAAATAATTTGATTTAACATTTAACACATACAGTCCAGTATCGAATAAATAATATGGATTATGCCATCTAAAATGTTAATATCGTGATATACTTGTATATATTTTTAGAAATTATACATTTCGGACAGTTTATTAAGGTAAATTTAAGTTAAAATATTTTGGTTTATTGTCCCAAATATACAGGAATATTTTGAATTAAACATTTTTTTTGGTTTGTTCCCACAAGATATTTTGTGATATATAAAGAGGTACATAGTTTTAAAATCTGCACATTTTTCTGGCAATTTTTTAACGAAGGTATAATAAAATTAAGCTACCCATAACTAAAATAATTTTCGTGTACACCTACATGGTGAAGTATCTAGGAGGTTTCATTCACCATGCCTCCTGAATTTACCTATATTTTTAGGAGAAGTCGTACTTAACAATGAAAACAGAGTTTAATAAGCCAAAATATTTAAACTTAAATTAACCCTAATAAACTGTCAGAAATGTATAATTTCTAAATATTAATATAATATTAATTTTAGTTGGCATTATCAGATTATTTATTCGAATTATAACCACTGTATAGTTAAATGTCAAAACCAAATTATTTTATCTCTAACACAAAATATAAAATATTATTTCGTTGGATGTAGACGAAATTTTACTCTGTATAGGTTATATTAATTAACAATTAAGCTGCAACTTCTCATGATTTTTTGGGCCGACCCTATGGGCACAAAAATATCTGTTAAGATGTTCTATTGATCTAGAACAACATCCCAAATTTTAAATCGTTCCAAGCTAAAATTATGTTATTCCATGTTCTTTAGTTGCAGAATATTAGATGTGTGCTTTTCAGTTACAAAAAGCATAATTGTTATGTTACGAAATATGATGTACAAGTGACCACCTTAGTCTTAAAAATTAATAAAAAAAATAAAATTAATATCAAAAAGAACACTAATCCACCTAATTAACACCTAATTTTCAGAAAAAGATACTAACAAAAAAATTTATGCTAAAGTAGAGATACACCATCTTATTTACAGTTTAATTAGAAACCAAGTTAAGAAACGTGATGACGTAACATGATTTTTTACCAACTGAAAATAAGAATATTCATTTAGCAACAAAACCTAATTTTGGTACATGCATCAAATCTAATTCATTATAAGTATTTTATTTCCTTTTAAACTCCCTGTATATTTAAGAAAATAAACCAAATATTTTAACTTAAATTAACCTTAATAAACTCTCAGAAATTATTAATTTCTAAAAATATATACAAGTATATCACGATATTACCATTTTAGTTGGCATAATCCAGATTATTTATTCGATACTGGACCACCCTGTATGTGTTAAAGGTTAAATCAAATTATTTTACCTCTAAACAAATATATAAAATATTATTTCGTTGGATTTAGACGAAATTTCACTCTCTTTATGCGTTTATATTGGAATTAATACAGTTAGGCTGCAACTTCTCAGTGATTTTTTGGGCCACCCTATAGGCTGGCACAAAAATGTCTCATTTAAAAGATGTTTGATCTAAGAAACGACATACTGATATTTTAAAAAAATCGTTCGTTAGTTGCAAGAAATATTAAGATGTCGATCTTTTCAGTTACAAGAAAAAGTATAATTGTTATGTTACGAAATATGCATGTACAAGTGACCATCTTGGTCTTAAAATTTAATTAAAAAAATTAAATAAACTTACCCAAAGAACACTTATCTACCTAATTAACACTTAATTTTCAGCAAAAAAGACTGACTAACAAAAAAAATTTATGCTAAAGCAGAAATAACACCATCTTATTTACAGATTTAATTAGGAAGCAAGTTAAGAAACGTGATGACGTAACATGATTTGTTTACCAACTGAGAAATAAGAATATTCATTTAGCCGAAGCAAAACCTAATTTATTTCATTTTTTTTAATATCATATAAGGCTCTCCATTAAAAAAAAATAACATCCCATTCCATATAACCTAATAATTAAAAAACCCGATTAACTTTTTTGGAGTTATTTCTGCTTTGGCATTAAATTTCTGTGACTAGATTAATGTTTTATACGTACACTATATTATTTTATTTTCAGTGCTTGATCTTACTAAAACCCTAGTGATTTTATTTATACAGTTTTTAAAAAGTATTAATGATAAAATAAATACACACTTCACTGCAGCACATTGTTAACAATAAACACTAATATAAAATCCAAAATAACACTCACCCATTAAAATTTTTTGACTCGCTCACTTATTGAGTTATTTAACACAAATATTGTCAAAAAAACATCACTTTTAAGTGTCTTCATCATCACCAAGAATATACTCCTCAAAGTCCATGAGTTTCACTAACTGCGTATTCCGTACTTTCCTTAATGGAGGGTCGAATTTCTCCGCTAAAGTTGTCCCAGTTAAATCGACCAGTCTTGGTACAACTCTAAACATACTATGTTTTATTCTGTGCACTTCTGTGTTGGCTAGATTTACATATTGAATATGCCTCAAATGAGCAAAACAATTCGGGGACAGATAATATAACGTATTACTGTCTAACAGTAGGATTTGTAAACTTGGCAACCTAGCAAAGGTTATATCGAACACATGTGTGATCTGATTATCCGATAGAACCAAAGTTTTGAGTGATTGAGATCTTAAAAACGGTTTTTCTGGATCCAAACTAATCCTGTTAAAGGACAAGTCGAGTTTCTGAAGATTTGAGGTGTGTCTAATCGTGTTGGGTTCTAGGTAACTGATATTATTGCTTGACAGATCCACCTTAGTAAGTTGCCGAAGTTCTTGAAAGCTTCCAGACTGACCTTCGAAATCCTGTTGTGCCCAAGTTCTATAGTCTGCAGTTTTTGTACAGGTTTACGTAAAATGCGTAAGATGGTAGCTCAGTGATGTCGTTGTAGGCGAAATTGATGCTGGTTACTTGAAAGTGCCCCTGAGGTAGTTTGTTTAAGTTTTTGCCCATTTGGACCATGGTGGTGGGGTATGTATTATCTTCTTCGTTCGATTGGTCAGGGACTTGAAGATCCGACGGAAAGGCTGCCGTTCTAGAAAATTAAAAAATATTTAAGTTAAGTATCCACTAGGAAAAATAGAAAAAAAAGAATAATAAACAACCGATAATAACTAGAAAACTTGTTTTTTACCAGCTTTTATTAAACTAAATTTTAAGGCAGTTACCTCAACCGATTAAGCTGAAATTTTGCATATACATTTAGTTTGGATAACAATGCATGTTAACCAAGTGAGGACTGGTTATTTTCTGCATTCCCTGATATGGGTATCAAATGAAATAAGAATACAAAATAGAAAATTACGTCACTGTAAATCCAATATGGCAGACTCCCAAAGGACAATGTTTTTTAATGCATCCCCATGATATATATAAATGGTAAAAAAACATTTTAAAAAACAAGCTTTTATTTACATGTACTAAAAAGAAAAAAAAAGAAACTTTAAATTAAGTCAAACCCATCAATTTATTACATTACACAATTTATACAATATAAAAGCCCGCAAGATTTACCTATTTTATAAAAAGAAAAACATAATATTTTCTTGTTTTTCCGCACAGGTAAATCTGCGACAACAAATAGGCTTTTCACATTGAAACCAAGGATTTGAAATAGCGGCATCAAAAGTTTCGTACTTTTTGATCGACAAGGCTGGGAATGCGATATTATCTCCCAATTAAATCATTTCTAGAAAAAGAAATCGATATGGTCTGTCATGATTCAATAATTCAGTTGAAGCACATAATTGAACCAATTAAAAAAGTGTCTCAAATTATGGACTCTCAAAAGTTTTAAAAGATCTGATTGATCAGTTTACACATTCTCTTTACTATCAAAGTTTATAATTCATCCATAGGTACCATATATACAATTGTATATTGTTATATAAAATAACAGATATTATATTTAAATGATTTATAGCGAGTATCAATGTTACACATTCTAGTATAATACATCATACAACAGTTGCGTCCTTTAAAACTACGATATTATAATAATAAGCTGCAGGAAGGAGATGAAGAGCGAAAAGGCATTGTTTGCAATTAAGGCATTTTTCTTTAAATTTTGTATTTCAAATTTTCTTACAATAACTAATTTCTAGATTAGTATTTGTTTTATTTTATATGGTACAGTACCCTTTAAAAATGTGCTTGTGTACAAGAAAATCAGTGAAAAATAATGGCTATAACTGACAGCAGAACCACAAAAAAAGGTGATGAAAAGGCCTATACCGGGTGGTGCATCGACGAGTGAAACATAGGAAATCCCATTTAAATTTTAAGGGAGTCAATTATTGGCTCCCCTGTACATTTTACAGAAAAAATAATTAAATGTAATTGCAAAATTACCAAATTTTCATTTTAGGTAAAACCAAACGGGCACCAGTAAAATGAATATTGTCCCTGACATGAGGAAAAGTGTCAATAAATCAGTGGCAGTCGGTATTTGAAAAAAAATATAAATTATTCAATCGACGAATTATTATTAATTATGCTGGCAACAGCTTTAGAGCAGTATCTGAAATGTTTTCAGTTTATGTTCCTACCAAGCCCATGCCGTCCATTTCAACTATTAAACGTATTGTCAGTAAGTCGAGTCCAAAGGTACTGTAATAAATAATTGTAAATGTTCAACTCAGGATATCGCAAATAGAGCCAAAGAAAGAGAAAACAAAAATCTTAATATTCTACTGAGTGTGGAGAAAAACAAAATGGTTAGCACGAGGGTTCTTGGGCAAGAGGTAAATAAACATCATACAACGGTATTGCTCACTTTGAAAAAACACAAATATTATTCGTATAAATTCGAAAAACATCAAGAGCTGCAGGAAGTAGATGAAGAGCGAAGAATGGCATTCTATTTGAATTGATGGAAAAAGCAAATAACAGTAGGAATTTTTTTTAAGAAATATTTGTTTTATCGATGAATGTACATTTACCCTCAACAATGAACCAAATGTTCAGAATTGCCGGTATTAGAGCCAAGAAAATGAACGCCGCTTTGTTCATACTCGGACACAATATCCCCAAAAAACAAATGTATTCGTGGAAATTATCGGACACCATATCATTGGACCCTTTTTATGGACTATAACCTGACAGCAGAAACCTATTTGGACTTATTTCAAAATCAAATTGGACCCGCCTTGGAAGAAGTTGTTCGGGAAGATCAAATGATCTGGTACCAAATGGATGGTTGGCCCGCCCATAATGCCTGTATAGTTAGAGAGTACCTGGAAAATGCTTTTAACGGCATTTGTCCACGGTACCGGATACTTTGGCCAGCCAGGTCACCTGATCTTTCACCGAATGACTTCTTTCTGTGGGGTCACTTAAAAAGTGTCATTTATAAAAGTGTAAAATTTGAGAATCTAAACCAGCTACAAAACGCTATTTCGTTAGAATGTAATAATATTTCGCAATATCAACTTAACAACGTTAGAAATGAATTTTATGATCGGTTGGGATATTGTTTAGCTGTTAATGGGGGGTTGTTTAAACATTTGATTAATTATTTTTTTTTATGTAATTCTCTATTATTTTTTAAAAAAGTTATTGATTTCATTTCATTGTATTTTTCCACACCTAATAAAATATTAAGTTCAGTTCTCTTTTTTCGGATCTATTTTCGATTTTTGAGTTAAACATTTCAATTATTTATTGCGATGGCTTTGGACTGAATTTCTGACAATACGTTCAATGGTTGAAATGGACCAGATAGGCTTATGAAAAATAAATTGAAATATTTCAGATACTGCTATGGTTTAATTAAATTCTAGTATGATAAAATTATTTTTAAAGATCGATAGTAATAATTGTTATTAGTTAAACTTAATTGTAACATTAAATAAAAGGTTTGATAAAAAAATAATGTTAACGTGTCTTTTACTTTGAATGTAATGGTTGTGAGATTGATGAAACGAAAAAAAAAACTTTCTTGTATTTGGCTGTACGTCAGATTTGACAAAGCCTTATAACAAATTGTTTGCTGGTGGCTGGTGTCTGTTTGGTTTTACCTGAACCAAAAATTTGGTAATTTTGCAATTACATTTAATTGAATTATTCAAGATTCGCTTATTAAAACTTTTTGAAACTTGCCACGAGGAATTGTCAGATTGGTCTCTTCAAAAAGTTATCTTACATTGTTTCTGTAAAATGTACAGGGGAGCCAATAATTAACCCCCTTAAAATTTACATGGGAATTCCTATATAAATTGTGTAATGTTAAAAATTGATGGATATGAATTTATTTAAAATTATTTTCTTCTTTTTAGTACAAGCTTGTTTCCAAAAATGCTTTTACGAATAATTTTTTAAATTTTACTTCAAACGTCACAATAAAAAAGTTAGTGCAATGGTGTAAAACCAAATTATTTTTTATTACCATTTTATATTAGCACAATATTGGTTCCGCTGTTCCATTGCACATCTGTACAAAAAGCCTTAGAAATAACATTACCGTTTTCTATGAAATCGAAATAATTTAATTACTTATATAAAAACTACCAAGTGCTGATCAAATTTTAAATGACATTAATTCTTTACTGCCATAACCAATGAAATTAACAGCTTATGGCTGGGTATCTAATTGATGTTGTTTCCTTGTACAAATCAATAAGGTAGCATCGGTTTTGAAATGCAGGGGAATCAAGGTAGTTAATTATTTCTGTGGAATTCGCGTTTTATAAACTACAGTTATACGTATTTTTTAAATTCCTATTAACAGAGAAAGCCATGGGATACCTATGGGGAGTTGTGTACCGGGTGTTGGGGAAACAATATTTTTGGTAAAAGTGGTCAAGAGAAATAGCTGCAAATTATTTTCAAGTTTCTGAAATGGCCGCTAGGGGGCGTAACTGCAATCTTGAATCTAAAAAAATTATGTTTCTGTGAATTTTGCTATATTAAACTAACAAAAAAATACCTGATCTTTAAAGTCGAAGATAATCTGAAGCATTTTTGTTTGACAATTTTTGCTATATCTCTAAAAATAAAGTGGTGGGGGATATTCAAAGGTTTCCGTAAAACACACCCTTTATCTTCGAAACGGCTGAGCCGATTTAAACAAACTTAGGCTAGTTGAAAAGAGCTTTTCTTGGGCTATAGATTTTAAAATATTTGAAGTTTTGTTAGTTTCACATATCGCCTCTAGAGGGCTTTTTTTGACATTCCGACAGAAATGGTTAATTTTCCAAAAAATTAAATGCATTGGCATATTTTTTTCTTTTTGGAAAAGTAGCTAAATAATGCCTAAACAAGCTCGCGAAAACCGCATCTCGATATCTTATTCCTTACATAATATTTAGACCATAAATACAATTGTGTATTTTTCAAAACTTTAATTTAGTCAAATTATCTTTTCATCTAAATGCAAATTACGAGTTATAATCAAAAAATCGAATTTCAGGATTTTTTCAAGTATACCCTAAATTGTTTTGCTTATAACCTTAAAGTACTGCATTTAGATGAAAAGATTATTTAACCTTAATTAGAGGTTTTGTAAAAATACACAGTTCATGTTCTATAAAATTTTTTGTAGCTTTTATAGTTTTTGAGATATTGACGTATAAAATTTTCTTTGGTCTAAATGTTAGGTAAGGAGCTTGTTTAGGCATTACTTAGCTACTATTTCATAAAAAAAATTAAACCAATGCATTTAATTTTTTTGAGAAAATTAACCATTTCGGTCGGAATATCGAAAAAAGCCCTCTAGCCCAACATGTGAAACTAACAAAACTTCGAATATTATAACATTTATAGCCCAAGAAAAGCCTTTTTTAACTAGCCTAAGCTTGTTAAAATCGGCTCAGCGTTCAAATACAGGGTGTGTTTTACGAAACTTTACCACCACTTTATTTTTAGAGATATAGCAAAAATTGTCAAACAAAAAAGGTTCAGATTATCCTCGACTTTAAAAATCAGGTATTTTTGTTACGTTAATATAGCAAAATTCACAAAAACAATTCACACAAGTTTTTTACTGATCTGTCTGTATTAATGATTTTTTTTTCATTATTACAAACGGATCAGTAAAAATGAATGGGCTTTTCATGAGTCAATCAGTCTATCAGTAGGAAAATGGGCGATTTTCAGAATCGGATATCTGAAAAACCACTTTACATAACTTTCTCAATTTTTTACGGGTAATAAGAATACTTATGTAAATTTACATACCGAACCTCATACCTTTATGTGGAACGATAACAAAGTTATAATAAGGGAAAAAATACCCTGAAATAATTTATCATTTCGTGTAATATAAACACTGGATGCATCAAGCCGGGACTTGACCTGACGCACTATTGTACGCTTAGATACACATGTAATAGGAAGCATTAAAAACCAGTTGACAAACTTTTAAAAAATGAAAAGCAAACCAACGACCTAAAGACCCTCCACCCCTAAAAGGGATTTCTATACTCACTACCTGGGAAATTGGGAGAACATCTTTACTACGTATGTCATTTCCCTTTGCCTGGTTTCATTCTAACATAAATTATACCGTACGTATCACATAAATCCTGTTTTTGACCTTTTCAAAGATTAAAAATTAGTTTTAACTATAAATATTTATTTTATGACCAAAAAACCTTATCGGCAATTTATTAGTAACTAGCACTTCGCCGCTAGCACTGTTTTTGCGGAAAAATTTCATATATTTGACACGTGCATCAGTGACGTGTGCCCTCAGGTATCTGGCCCCCTTTACACTCCGTTACGTCACATCACATCACGCTCCCCGTGCTCTGTCTTTCGTTACACGATCTTTATACCCCTCAGGGTATAAAGATCCAAAAATACTACCATTTTCTATCTATCAAAAACATCCATAGTTATAAATGACGATTTTTCTATATAAACTTCCTTCCCCATTTTAACCCTTACCCCAAAGCTGTGTAATTGAAATTTTTTTATAACAGATCATTTTTAATCGTAATCAATAATCTACATACCCATTTTTATACTTTTAAAGCCAGAAATCACCAGGTTCAGAAGCCTAATTACCAACTCCCATATTACCAACTTTAAAATGTAACGATCTTTTTAAAAAAACTTTCATCCCCATTTTAAACTCCCAAGGGATGTTATTTCAAAAATGTTAAGATAATTTTAATCGTAATTAATAACCTACATAACAATATTTCTACTTCTAAATCCAGAAATGACGAAGTTTCATACAAACTTTTACCTCCCCCCCCCATTCCACCCTTTTAGTGGGCGGAAAGTTTCTAAATCTTTTCTTAGGTAAAGTCTCCTATTTTTCTTTGTAATCAAAAGTCTAATGACCAACTCCCATATTTACAACTTCAAAAATGGCAATTTTTGTACATATAACTTTCATCCAAATTCTAACCTCCCCAACAAATGCAATGTAAAAAATATTAAAACGAATAATTTTTAATTAGAATTACAATCAAAAGCCTAAATACCAATTTTTATACTGCTGGAATTTATTTATTACAAAAGTTATTTTCCTAACAAAAGCGGAAAGTAATACTTTTCCGCACGCAGCTGCCGTTATACCGGGTAAGCAGCCAAGAGCGGAAAAGTTACTTTCCGCAAGTGTTAGGAACAATATTTCTTCTACAAGCGAGAGGAAAAACTAACTTAATTTTAAAGTTTTATGATTAAAATATTATTTATTAACGAAGGAATTTATACACGAATTAATATTATTACCATTAATCGTTAAAGTGCAATTGGTCGCGTTTTGCAAATTTATTGCTGACGCGAGTTGCTTTAAGTACTAACGTACCGTGGGTGTCTTCACACGGGACTTAAATTTTTGGAGATTGGGAGGAGAAGGAAAAACTTCTGCGGGCATCAGGTTCCATAGTCTTGACACTCTAGTGATGAAGGAACGAAGAAAGCGGGAAGTTCGGGGCCTCTCTAACTGAACGGTAAAAGGATGCATAAAAGTTGCACTACGTGTTGCTCTGTTGGGAGCTGCCAGAGAAGGAATTATACTGGTCAACTCCTCTGAGCAGAAGCCGTGAAAATACCTATAGAAGAGCGACAGATCCCCTACAGCTCGACGGTGGGCAAGAAGAGGAAGCCTTTCTGTGAGCTTTGGATCATCATTAATAAGACGAACGGCTCTTCTTTGAATGGAGTCCAGAATGCTAAGTGTTGTAGGGGACGCCATTCCCCAGACATGAGAACAATATTCTAAAGAGGGTCTGATTTGGGATACATACAGAGTGTACAGATTGGAAGAAGAGAAATATTTTCTGGCTCGGAAGAGAAATCCAATCTTTTTTGATGCTGCCGAAGCTATGGATAAAATGTGTTTGTGCCAGTTGAGGTTATTCTCAAAAGTAACGCCGACAAGATTAAACGACTCTTTGTTCTGCAGAACTTGGCCGCTCATATGTAAGGGATGAGCATTTGCACACTTTTTTTGCGACAGCGAACATGACTGTGTTTTCGAGGCATTAAACTGAACAAGATTTTTGGCGCCCCAATCCAAGATGAGTTTGAGGGTGAAAGAGATATCTGCATTGACCTGCGCTTGTTTTCGAAATCATGATTACACGGTGGCTTAAGAAATTGAATACTAGAGTGGAGGGTACTATCGTCGGCAAAACTATGAATGGGATTGATTGTGGAAGAGAGAAGATCGTTAATGTGTAGAAGAAACAGCGTGGGTGCCAGCACTGAGCCCTGGGGCACCCCAGCATTAATTTGGTGGAAGCTGGAGGAATGACCATCTACACTAACTGATATACGTCGATTAGAAAGGAAACTGGAAAGCCAAGAGCAAAGCTTAGGTGGAAGACCGTAAGAAGGAAGTTTGTTAAGAAGCCCATCATGCCAGACCTGATCGAAAGCTTTGGATATGTCAAGAGCAACGATCTGGGATTCACCAAGAAACTCAAGGGACTTGTTCCAGTTGTGTGAGACAAAGGAAAGAAGATCAGCTGTGGATCTACTGGACGGAATCCATATTGTCTATCATGTAAGATCTTATGTTTTTCCAGATACTTTAAGATTTGGGAATTAATGAATTTTTCCATTACTTTGCAAACAACTGAAAGAAGAGATATAGGTCTATAGTTGGAAGGGAGACTTTTGGGTCCTTTTTTGGGGACAGGTTGCACACGTGCAGCTTTCCAACTCTCCGGGAAAATGCCCGTGTCGTAAGAGATTCGAAAGAGGCGAGTTAAGATGGGTGCAAGCTCGGGAACACATTTTTTTAAGACGATTGCTGGTATGCCATCCAGCCCAGACGATTTTTAGTATTAAAAAGAAAAAGAATACGCTTGATCTGTTTGACTTTAAAAATTATATCGGACATTTTATGAGACACAGGGACAACTGTTGGAAGGGGAAGATTAATAGGAAGACCAAGCGTAGAATTGGCAGCAAATTGTTTGGCAAATAGTTCGGCTTTTCCTTTGGAGGTAGAGACAATTCCATCTTCAGAGATTAGGGGTGGAAAAGAATTTGTGCAAAAGTTCTGACTAATATTTTTGGCAAAGGACCAGAAAGCTTTACTGCCATTTGAGCAAGAGAGAACTTTATCTTTTATTCGACTGTTAAAACGGTCTTTTGCTTCTGAGATAGTCTGATTATACTGATTTCTCGCTTCGATGCTAGCCTGTCGATTTTCGGGACTGGGGTTTGAAGAAACTTTTTGTGGGCTTGAATTTTTAAAAGTCTGGCTTTGTCACAGGATTTAGAAAACCACGGTTTGTGATTTGAAGTTATGGGGTTCTTTTTAGTGTGGGGAATATAGGTCTCAATGCTTAGTTGAATTGTTTCGGTAATTTGTTTACATATTTCGGAAGGATCGAAAGTAGAAAAGCAGGTAGGATCCCAGGGTAGCTGGCAAAGAAATCTCTCAGACCATCCCAGTCGGCCGAATTGAGTGCCAGACGGTTTGTGGCGGCATGCTTTCAGCTGCCTCAAAATGAGTGGAGTAAGATACGGTGACCAAACCATGGTCAGAGCGACCAAAGGAGCAGTTACTGATGCTTGATAGAGTTCGGGGGTGGAAGTAAGAAAGAGATCTAGAGGGGGTTAGAATTATGGGTGGGAACCCTAGGAAAGTAGGTAGGTTCATAATTAGATTGGTGAGCGAGTTGCTGATTGCGAAACTTTCTGCTGCTCTGCCTTGTGTATCGTTTTGTGGATCCCAGCCAATCCTTATTATGAACATTAAAATCCCCGAGAACGATTACTTCGGCCAATGGAAACTGGGAAATAATATTGTCGATCTTTATTGAAAGGAAATCAAAGAGCTCGTTGTAGGAATTGTCGGACGGGGATCGGTATATACAGCAGATAAATTTGGTAGAAGATCTGAAAGAAAGTTTAAGCCAAAGAATATCAGGTCTACCCGATTCGCGGTTAGAAACCCTAGCACAAGCCAGGTCGTTGCAAACGTAAGCACAAACGCCGCCATGGGGTCGAAAAGATGAAATGAGTTCATAACCTGGGAAAAGGAGGTGGTTGGTTGCTGTTTTGGGACTTACTTGGGTTTCGGTGAGAAATAGTATGTGGGGTTTGGAGGATTGAAGATAATGGTGAACAGAGTTTACGTTGGAGTTAAGCCCACATATATTTGTAAAGGATATCAGACTTTTCGATGGTGGCCCCCAAATGTACCCTCGCCCGGAGAACCGAATGGAGGGGGTATTTTACCTCGGATAACTTTACGTTCGGGTGTGCCATCATCATTATTTCCAAATTTTAGTAGAGTGGAAAAAAAAGAAAAAGAAAAAGAAAAAGAAGAAGGAAGAAGGAAAAAGTAAAGAGGAAGAAGGAAGAGGAAGAAGGAAAACTGACTCACCGCCCAGAACTCAAACGTCCTGAGACTTCACGAGTCCTTTAAAGGGAATGGGGTGTACCGCCTCAGGCAGAAACTCCTCTACCACCTACCAAAATGACCACTACCACTACAAATGAAAGTAGTTTCTTGAACCGAGAGGTTTAGTACATTAGAAGATGGCATTGACGGTTCTTTCTGGATAGTGGAAGGTGTTTGGGTAAAATTGAGTATTTTATTTGAAATATCCTTTCTAAAATTTGTTGAATTCTCGAAGTATCCTTCAGCGACTGATGTAGACTTTCAGCCTGCAAGACGTTTAATGTTGGATATTTGTTCTCTGGAGTTTGCGAGAAATGTTGCAGAGGACCGGCGAAAGCTATGCCCAGTATACAATTCCGGGTTAGGAAGTTTGAGATAGGCCGCTATTTCCGATGGCATTTTTCCGAAGGTATTAATACCGATACATTGTAGTGTACACACTCCGTGTTTATAGTTTACAAAAAATCGCCTATGTGGTGTTGTCGGCTTTCTTAAACTGGCATACTTTCTATATAGATTCAAATATTTTCCATTTTCGGCATCTCCAGAAGTGATAAAGCTTCTAGAGCTGTGATTTTTTGAGTCTGGGATGTGTATCAATACTAAATATAAATAAGAGAAATAGGTCAGAAAAATCTCTTCTTTAAAAGACTTCAAACCCTTACCTGGACACCAGCTCTCAAAATAACAAATTCTTTTTCATACCTATGACGAGATTTCATGGGCAGGAGATCTATACTTGCCATTTCTGCTGCTTCGATAAATAATCGATGCTGGTAAATCGTCGTCAGAATCCATTGAAAATGTTTCTCCAATTTGGTTGAGAAATGCGTTACAGAAAATTAATTTTTCGTAAAATGCATAAATAAACAATTAGTTGGTTGCTATGAATTCTTTGATAATTTATATGGAGTTATTAAAAATATGCACTTAAATTTGGTAAATTAGGATTATTTTATTTTATTTAATAAATGTTATAAAAAGACTAAAGAGAACTTCAAATAATATTTAAAAAAAATAAATTTACTAAAGCAATATAGAATATATCTCCAATTAAAAATAATCTGATTTCGTCATGGTACATATTTTGGACTGGTATTGACATAATTATACGTAAAAAATAATTTTGAAGAAAGAAGATAACACTATCTTAACTTTCAGTGACTGGTAAAGATCACCATTTAACATATTTATAAAACTGATGACCTTGATATTCTAGTTACTCACTAAAATTTAATCAATACTCATTTTCTCCAATTAGAGAAATCAAGCTTCGTTCATTTTTAAATTTATTTGGAGGTCATGCGATAACAACTTAGAGTCAAAAAGTTACGTTTACTATTAACGTTCTAGTACTGTCTGTAAAGGTTACCATGTGTAAATAAATATATACCTATCTAGCCTAAAATAGTAAATGATTTAGATAAATTACGCAGACTTTCTTTTAAATGAATGTGATACAGTTTGATAGTTTTCTTGTATGGAAGTTTTTATCCAGCACTTTTCGGTTTCGGTTTTTAAAAAATCCTTTAACTTTTCTTTTAAGAAAAAAAGGTCAATATTTTAGTGATTTTATCGGATTAACTTTAAAATATTTTGATTATAATTAACTAACTAATTTTAGAAACACCTTGCAAAAAGAAAGTTTTATTTATTTGAGTAAAATATTATTTACTAATAATATTTTTTATACTTGCGAAACAAGGTAATTTACCGTGATTGCCTTATAGAAAAAACGCCCATGCTTGTATTTAACTTAAAAATAAATACAAAGATATAAGAAATAAAGCTTGCCAAACAACATATCTCACCCTCTTTTCAAAAGTAACGCAAGTTCAAAAATCTCAAATTTAGTTCCTTCTTGGTAATTGTCTCGAAAGTGGCCTCCTCTCCGATTTTGACCAAATTTGGTATACGGGGGTTTTTTGATTACGAATCTCAATAACTATTTTTTCGGCAACGTTTCGTTTTCGAAATATTCATCATCAAAGTTGAAATCAAACTAACCTCATTTTTACTATATTCCCCCTTCTTCTTGTAAACAATTATTAATTTTTACACTAAAACAGCACACAATATTTTATAGACACCTTTTAAAACCTTGTATTTTTATTTATTTTACACCTTTTTTACATTACATTGCAAACTTGTAACTTTAAATGCATCAGCCATATTTCCTGATAAAATCCCTTGTGTATACATGGTTGCAGCCACGTTGCGACGTGTGAAAGTGGAGGTTTGCAATTAAATGGAAAAATGTGTAAAATAAATATAAAAACAAGTTTTTAAAAGGTGTTTGTGAGATATTCAGCCGAGTGATGATCGCGTTGTTAAATTTAGCAATGGACTTAGCAATTATTTAAAGTTAACAACAGTTTAGAATGTTTAACAATACGTTATTGTCAGTGTTATTCAATGATTTTAATAGGCAACCTGTCAAAATCTGAAATTTTGTTAAACATTCTAAACCGTTGTTAACTTTTAACAATTGCTAAGTCCATTGCTAAATTTAACAACGCGATCGTCACTCGGTCGTTAGTGTGCCAATTTAGTGTAAAAATCAAGAATTCTGTGCAAAAAGAAGGAGAAATAGTGTAAATAAGGTTAGTTTGATTTTCAACTTTGATGATGAATATCTCGAAAACGAAACGTTCCAAAAATATTTTTTTAGATTCGTAATCAGCGCCCCAAAAATCTCCCGTATACCGAAATTGGTCAAAATCGGAGGTGAGGCAACTTTCGAGACAATTATCTTTTTCTAGAATTGATCTTAAGAACTTTAAAATAAAACCAAATTAAAGTTACTTTAATAATTTACATACAGACAAAAGCTCAAGCTAAAATTTGGTTAGTAAAACTATTAAACTGGAAGATATATTTTCCTTTTGTTCTACTATAAAATTATATGGGATATGCTGTCACCAAGTATATTTGACTATCGGTGCCAACAACGATTAACAGAGCAAATTTTACATCAAAAAGATCCTTAAGGTTTGCCCGGAAAACCTAAAAGTTTATCAGTGTTAGGCTACCTACCTTTTAATTATACCACAAAGAAAAATTAGTTTAATTATCCTGGTAATATTCATTACACTTACTAAATACCTATAAAACTACCGATGGCACATATTATTCCATTTTTAAAGCACATAAATATTACCAATAATAAAATAAATAAAGAAGAAAACTCAGTATCTTTTGACTTGCAATTGTGTTTTGGCTAACTAAACAAAAATGAACCCCACATTTATCTTTGTTAATAGAGAGATTCTACCTCTCGCAATACCGCCTGCGTTGCCTTATAATTCCATGTGGTGGTAAGTAATTAATGATCACCCAAACTATTATAATGTGTAAAAACTTGTTCTCTGAGGACGCGTGTTAAAACTTTCTTAATGAGCCAGCTCTTTTGCATAAAACTTATTTTGATCCAAAAACACGTCAAATATCTTCCTTTACCTTTTAAAGAACCATCTTCTAGTTCAAAGTTTACGTCTGGTCCTTTAAAGGGCCTTGGCGCATATGAGCGGGAGGGGGGGAAATCGGCCTTTTTAATTTTTGAAATCTTATCCAGCTAGGCTTGAAGAGAATAAAAAGAGGCGCTTTTTCATTTTTTTTTATTCATATAGGTGCTTTAGAAACTGTTTTATTGGATCATGAAATTTTTTTTAGTTTTGCTTGCGCTCAATTAAAGGTCTTGGAGGCGCGGATAAAGCACTTTTTTTCAAAAATTTGCCTCGGGAAATTCTTTTTTTTTTGAGGCTTTAATTTTTTTTAAATATTTTTTTAACAAAGCCTATTCACCTACAGTATGATGAAAACCATATATGTCATGTGTCTTTAGTAGATCTAGCTTTATACATTTTTTCATAATTTTTTGAAAGGGTGATAGGGGGTCAACAAATTCAAAATCTATTTTTTGTCGATATTTTTTGATATTTTTTTAGAAAAAAACTTTAATTTTGTTTTTGCTTAAAAAGACAAAAAGAATTTCAGGCCCAAAATTAAAAGAAAAATGTGCTTCATCCGCGCCTCGAAGGCCTTTAATAGGGTGCAAGCAAAACTAAGAAATCTTTTATTGCGGCTGAAATAATCGAAGAAAACGAAAAATCTTTATGATTTAATAAAACTTTTTCTGAAGCACCTACGCAAATAAAAAAAGAAAGAAGCACGTCTTTTTATTCTCAACAAGCCTAGCTTGACGAGATTTCAAAAAGTGAAAAGGCTGATTACCCCCCTTATGCGCCAAACAAGTCCTGCCTAGCTCCAATATTAATTTTTTTGCTCCGGTAATTTATTAAATTTATAGCAAAAACACAAATTCATTACGTTCCTTTATTTCGATTCGTGATAATTCAATTTACTGTCAATTAAATATGCAACATAATAAATGTAAAAGGTCACCGTACACCATCAAAATCCATCGCAATTAACACAAAAAAAACACATTTCACAGAAGACAGGTTGATCTGTTCATTATCGTTTCGGAGAAAAATCCGATAAGTAATCATTATTCCTGATTACCGACTTTTCGAAACAATGCAATAAATGTTTTTTTATTGTAACCATGGTTACTGACTCTAATATGACTAAAATCTTGAACTTCCATTGTCTTTATTTGTTAATAGATACCCAACGTTTCGGTTAGTGATGTTCTTGACCGATCTTTCACGGTTCAGCAATGACTTCCAGATATTCGAAAAATCGATACTAGGCTTGCTAAATACATTTTGGTTGTTTACAACTATTACAGCTTATTTTTATTTTCTTTTCTTCCAGTGGGTTTCTTTATGAATAGTTATTGCTTTCGACCATTGTATGCGGTGTTGTTTTGACCAAGCGTGTTCGGCAATTCATGACTTCTACGTTTCACCTAGTTCCGTCTGTTTTTTATGTTCTTTAACCCTAACTTTAAGTGGCCTTTCTGTTTTCCCGATGTATACCTCACCACATTTCAATTTATTGTATGAACAGGTAATGACGAAGAACTTGAAGGTTTCTTAAAACATCTAAATTGCCTCCGACCTTGTATCGAATCCACAATTTAGAAAGAGCAAAATTCGGCCCTACCTTTTCTCGACGTTTTAGACAAACGAAATAATGGACATATACAAACCTCGGTATACAGAAAACCTACCCACACTGGACAATATGTACATCAGAATTCTATCAACCTAACGAGACGAAACAGGGGGTCATACGTATTCTATATAACCGCGCAGTGACCTTATGTAACAGTAAGAAATCCCTGCAAGAGGAAATAAGTAACATAACTAGGGATCTTAACCAAAACGGATACAGTGAGGGACTGGTTAAGGAAACAATCGAAAAATATTAAAATAAGACAAAAAACTCCAACTTGAACGAGACCTCACATGACCAAATATTTATGACAATTCCATATATTTAAAAGACTTCGAAAAAAATCCGCAGAATCGGGAATAGGTATAATATTAAAACGGCATTTAAATCCCAAACCACTCAAAGAAGTATTCTAACTAAGACATGACTGGACAACAATGTTTCAAATAATGACTGTATCTACAAAATCCCTGTGAATGTGGTGAGGTATTCATTGGGGAAACAAAAAGACCACTTGAAGTTAGAATTAAAGAACACAAAAAACATACGTAACGAGGTGAAACGTCGAAGTCAGGGATTGCCGAACACGCTTGGTCAAAACAAAACCGCATACAATGGTCGGAAGCATAAACTATTCATAAAGAAACCCACTGGAAGAAAAGAAATTTTAAAGAAGCTGTAATAATAATTGTAACCAACCAAAATGTATTTAGCAAGCCTAGTATGGATATTTTGAATATCTGATAGCCGTTGTTGAACCGTGAAAGATCGGCAAAGCTTCGGTGAACAACGGATGGTATATTATAAGTCTTAGCTTTTAAAAATAGTTTTTAGTTATCACTATCACTAACCGAAACGTTGTGCATCAATTAACAAATAAAGACAATGGAAGTCCAAGATTTTACTGTTATTGAAACCATAACAACACCTTCAAGGAAACATGGTGACTATTTAACCAATATAGTACAATTTTTGTTAAGGTGTTTTTGTCACAGATTATGTTATTCTACTTTTTAAATATAACAAATAAAATAAATGAAAATGTCACTTATCTACTGATTGAAAAACAAAAGTATTTAAATATCCGAATTAGCTCCGCTTGGATTTTATTCACTCCGCTCTTATCCGAAATGTAATATGAAAATTTAGCCGCAGTAGCCTGTGTCAACTAGGCATTGTGAACATGCGTGATCAGCGGGTTTGGACGTAGATATGGTTTTTATGCGAAATTTTATATTTTAATTTTAATTACTTGTAGTATTCGTTATATTTCGTATTAAAAACGATTTAAAGATATAAAGGGTTATTTTTAGTGAATAAAACAGTATGCCACTTTTACACAATTCCCACTGCAATATCTCTAATATTGTCTTTGCATGAACGCAGTATTATTCTATAATTGACTAGAGCTTTAAAAGTAATGACATTTTTTACATTCATTTGGGCTATATATAACTACAATCCAGTCTCTAGTAAACTTTAGCCAGACTAAAAATATACTTGATATTTTAACAATGCATCACATCAAGACAGGCGTAAAATTGATAAATGAAAATCAAATCATTCAGCTTAGGATTAACAAAAATAACTCTCTATTTCTACTTGTCGCGCAAAAAATGGTTTTTAACAACCACAAAACTAAAAATGTATTTCTTTAAAAGAATAGGTTTGAAACAGCTATTTTGCTATTTACCCTCTCTACTTTAGTTTTGCATACAAATATTGTTAGAGGTCAATGACAAGCTTTATCCAAAACAATAAAATTCTTAACCCCATTCCCCATTCCTATTTTGAACAAAAAATTAAATATATTTTAAACATATGATATTTAAGTAGCTTTATTCCAAGAACCTTAAAGATAATATAATATCATATCTCTTAACCTTGCTCTTTAGCCCCAGTTGTAACAACCTCTGTAAGTCAGGACACCAAATCCTTTATTAAGTTGGCCCCTTTTAATAGTAAAAAGAAAATAAAAGTTAATTATTAAAGTTGTACATAGAATATCAAATTCCATCTCTTTCATTTAAAATGATATCGGTTGCTCTTCTTTGGTGTTTATACAAAATTTAAAATTAATTTTGCATTCCATTCGATAACCGAAATCTTGTTATTTTTATTAATGTCATTTCTTCTTTCTTTTAATGACACTGCCTAAGAGTACCAATTGCCAGCACATTTTAGGAATGATGCCTCCTTTGGTTCTGAATCATTAAAAACCATTAAAAGAAAATCCCAGTTTTTCTAGGGTACATCCAGGTACTCCTAAAGGACAAGACTGTGAGGCAGGTAAAGGGGTTTCTCTCAGGGTCCCATAAAGGACGTAGGGAATTCCTCTACCACAACAAAATTACTCACACATTACTAAATGGCTAAAAGAGATGCCCTTTGAGCACAGGGGGATGAAAATACGATTTTTCCGCCACACTAGCAGCCCGTTTTCTGAAGAATCTTTGTACTTTCCAAAGCACGTGTTAACTGCTAGAAAACCACACGAGAAATCGACATCCAATATCAATAACTACGATTTTGCTTGGCCCCAATCAATATTGAATTAGCATGTATGTATTTTGCTTTCTGCGCCTCCTTCAACCCGTTTCTTGTACTGGCAGGTAACATAAGATTCATAGAAGAAAAAGAAATGCCTGGTTCTAACATCTTTCAGCATATTATATATTTAGAATATAGCATTTTATTTGTTTATTATGTTCTTATGTCTACTTTATTAGAGTCCAAGAGATGGAGCCGAGATTGAGTCGTTATCGGTGATATGGAATATCTCCAATACAATGTGTTCATTTTATTCTCAATAGTTACAATCGCTCGCAGGCGGTCACCCTAGTGGATATAGGGGGTACTTCTAAGGGGTAAAAGTGGCAATTTTTTTTAGGTTAAGGCCGTCATCCATGATATATTTAAAAATATGTCTGGTGAGTAGGTATTCACATAACCAAACAAAATTCCAAATGGCGCACACGTGGGTAAATACAAAGAGGGTGACGAATGGGGATAAAAATTTGGGTGAAAGGCCCGTCATCGGTGAAATGGTATTTCTCCATTAAATCGAATGAACACATTGCAGAGTAAAACTTTATGTGTTATTTCACCCAGTAGCGTATGCTTGGGGGAGCAATGGGGCTCGGGTCGGCCCCCCCCACATTTTTTGAATCAAAGTAATTTTGGAAAATAATTTAATTTTTGATTTATATCATTTCTTTAAATTTTTAAATTAAACAGTTAGGGGTCCCCTACCTTTTCATTTAGCCTGGGCAATCTCGCAACCATATTTCAAGCGGAGGTATTTGCTATTGAGATGTGTGCTAGATCGCTGGTTGATCGGCACTGTACACGTAAGACAGTTAAAATATTCTCCGATAGTCAAGCAGCTCTTAAGGCTCTTAAATCCAGCCGATGCAATTCGAAAACCGTCTTGAATGGCAAGGATGCGCTGACCAAACTGGGTCAAAACAATAAGGTTACACCTCTGTGGATACCTGGACACACCGGCCTAGAGGGTAATGAATTCGCAGACCTCCTTGCCAAAAGGGGGGCGGAAACAAAATTCACAGGGCCGGAACCGGTCATTGGTATATCTTATGGAATGGCCAAGCAGTTCATATCAGCTTGGACACAAAGAGAAAATCTTCGGTACTGGCATGGACTTCCGGGTCTCAGACACTCGAAGGCCTTCATAAGCCCACCGAACCAACAATGTAACTGTCAAACTACTGGAGCACTTAAAACTCTAGTGGGACTGTACACGGGACACTGCAGATTAAAATACCACATGCACAAGAGCGGCCTAGCGGAAGACGCCGAGTGCCGCATGTGCATGGAGGGGGATGAATCGGCAGAACGCATACTGTGTTCGTGCCCAGCAATGACCCGACTAAGATTTGCAATTCTCGGCAATGACACCTTGTTGCCGGGGGAGGTGAAAGATCTCTCCCAACAGGATCATCGGATTTATTAGGAGTCTGGACCTGGTGGGAGAAATATAAAAGGGTGTGAGCCACAATAGACCGATCGGTCGCGGTGGAAGGTTGTTATACCCACTCACTTTAGACCTACCTACCTACCTACCTACCAGATTTAAAAAATCCAATAAAAGACTTGAATTTCGTTTTATCTAGTCGCACAGTAATGCGGCAGGCCAAGTTTCGGCCTGACGCATGTGGGTTTTCTTTGCTATCATAACTTTGTTATCGCTCCACATAAAAGTATGAGATTCGTTATGTAAATTCTCATAAGTATTCCTATTAGCTGTGACAAAATTGAAAAAATTATGTCAAATGGTTTCTAAGATATTTAGTTTCTAATATCAACCGTCAATATCAATATTATGGGACACAAGTAAAGGAAAGATGCTGAAAACTTCACTTTTTTACTCGAAACTCCCTGAAACAGGAGCGGTAAAATAGTCTATTTTTAGAGGTAGTTTAGAAGTTTATCGCAATCTATTTGAACCTGAGTTTCTGAGGTTATAATTGTCTTGGCATTTAAAATACAGGCAGGATTTTATCTACTAGAGAATTTGCTTCTTTACTTTACCTATCTGACTCGCGCGATTTAGGGGACATAAAATGAGCAATTTTAGCACTTCCTATTCAGTCTAAAGGTTAGATGCTACCTACAAAGCACGGTATACTGAGAAAAAAGGCCCACTTTTATCATTTATTGACTTTAAAAAAAAAAGGAGGGATCCCACCAAACTCACCAAAAACAGTTAAGTTAAATAAGGGTCATGTTCCTATCCAAAAATGTCGGCCTTTTAAAGTACTAAAATCTAATATGAGACCAATTTCTGCCCCCAATTTTGTTCCATATTTTTTTTGGATTGGGTAGGTTTTTTTACTGACCTGTCTGTGGTAATAAAGAAAAGTGTCTGTGGTAATGAAAAAAAAAACATTAATTAATAGAAACAGATCAGTAAAAAAATTGCCACATCATGAAAGAATGGAACAAAATTGTGGACAAAACTTGGTCTAATTTTTGATCTCGGTACTTTGTGAAGCCGAATTTTTGATAGAAACTTGGCCCTCATTAATAATAGGAAGTGTTTTTGGTGGGTAATCCTTTTATATTAAATATACATACCTTTTTGTTATAAATAAAGAAATATTAGTCCAATTAATCCGGTAACATCCATTTTAGGTTGACAATATCAATACATACGGCACCAATCATTTAAACAATATACACTAACAATATTCAAAATGCGTAAAATCCGTGCTGAGCGCTCAAAATGCTAATTGTTATTATACACAGTAAAATGTTATAATTACTGGAATGTTTATTCTTCGGATTTATCTTTTATATAACTTTGTTGCACAAGCTCCACAATGTCTAATTTTACTCGTATCTAATTGAACCGAATTAGGGAAACAAAAATATACAGTGTCTTCGTTGAAATTCGCACCTTTTTTACGAAATCGAGCGACGTCGTGATCTACGGTTTGCCGTGTCTGTATGGTTAAAGTCGGAAAAAAATATTCTAAATAATTATTTTATTGCGAGTCTGGTGATATTTGGTGATGAGGTTATCATAGCTAGTGTTATCAGTCGAAAAGAGAAGTTTAATTAAAATGTCTAAGTCATATTTACAATCGAAAATGGCATAGAAATTAACTATGGTCATTTACAGGGTGAAACACTTTCATATTTTTCTACTAGGTTGCAATCGACAAACCATTGATTGGATATATCCACGTATCGGCAGCAAATGTCGTGCAATTGTCAAGATATAACATTAATAGGTATACAGAGTGATTTAAAAACATATGCCTTCGTTTAATGGGAGATTCCTTGGCCAAAAATAGGACAAAAATCTTATATAAACTTGATTTATTCTTGTTTCGTACACTCGCGTTTCGTACACTTTAGAAATTTACCTGAAATATTCTCGTTTCGTACACTGAATTATTTAATCCATTTTATGCTTTTCGTTTCGTCCACCGACCATTGTGATGACCCAAATAACCAATCAAAAAAATTAGTCTAGTCGAGAAGTGTGTTTCCTGCGAAAAATAGTAAGAAGGCTTCGAAAAATATGAGCGATAGCCCCTTCGACGCGAAATGCAAATCCGAGAAAGACGTTTTGAGAATTTTTTCTGCCAATAAAAATTGCAATTGTAATTAGCAAAAAACGAAATAAAAAAGCCATTTCGATTATTGATGATAACTCAACAACCATAAGAGATAGCGGAAATTGCAAAAAAGATCCTTGAAGAGGAGGAAATTTCCGATAAGGAAGTCCCGGAGTTCTATCTTCATTATTTATAATTTTAATTTAACGCTAAAAATGGGCCTTCGTGTGAAATTTTTGGTTGATCGCTCGGCGTCAAAACCGAGTACGTAATACTAAATATATATTTTTAGGGTATTAAATATTATTTGAAAATTTTTAAAAACTATGATTTATTCAGAACACTTCAAAGAATTTATCCCCGTTGAAAATTTAACCTTAAGTTAGTTTTTCAACAAGTAAGACAATTGTTTATCTAACAAAATTGTTTTAAACTTTCGTCCTCATTGTACATTAAAAAAATGCTTATACATAATTGTCGTATACATTTTTGCTTTGTAAAACCCTTTTTATATACATACTTAACAAGATAACGCCATTAAAGTTTAAAAAAATTAATCCTTTGTTTAAAAAATAATTTAATAACTTTGACAAAAAATAAGAGTAATATAGTCATATATAATATCACAAGAGAAAAAATTTTGTCTGCAAAATATTCGAAAGGTATGAATGAAAGTTTGTTGCTTGGCAATTTCGCGAATGACATTTTTGAAAAATCACGAGCCGTCAGGCGAGAGATTTTGAAAATAAACAGAACACAGAATTATTTTATTTAAAAAAATTGCCACAAAAAAGGAAACTAAAAACTACCTAATTATTTATATAAAATGTGCAATTATAATAATTATTAGTTTGAGCGCTGTTTTTTTCAACCACAGCAGATTGAGTTTGTACCTGGATCTGAGTACTCGTAGAGGCCGAAGCTTCATTTTCCTTATTTTGTCGCAAATTGTTAATTAAATTTAGGTGGTGCTCTGGATTCGACTGAAGATATGCTTTTAAAGAGTTGGTACTAGAATGTCCAGTGAGCTTAATAGCTTCTTGATCACCAACTCCATTTTTTGTTAATGTATAGATTGCAGAAGATCGATGGGAATGATTGGTAATTTTAATTTTTTTGTATCTAAGTCAATTTTTTCAGCAGATTGTTTTGTCCACTTTGATAAGGTATTTAAGCCCAAAGGCATGTTTTTGTACCATACTCCTTTTTTCCAGTTGGGTGTATAGTTAAAAACAATCGGTCTGTGGTCAAGTGAGGATTAGTTGCTCTTTTTTCATTAATTTCAAATATAATCTGACTGACACAGGTTTTCATTGGTTCTGTTTCTTACTAGCCATTTACTATTTGTCAAACTTTTAGAGCCTCCTTGGGAAGTTTTCGAAAATATGGGATTATATTCAACCCTTCCAGAGAAGTTACCTAAAAAAATTAATCTTTAAGCAAACAAAATAAATATAACAATTATTTAGTTACCTACCCATGAGGTCCAGTTCTTTTTGAAAATACTGAATTTTACAATTAACGGCTTCGTTGCCACGCCAGGCAAGTTCAAAGAATCAAATGTGGAAAAATATTTTTTGTAATCCGTCTGGATTGCCCTCGTCGTAACATTTGACCATTTCCAAAAGATCTGTAGTGGTAAATGCTTTTGAACTCACCTTTCCTTTTTCAGGCCTTGCCTGAAGTAATGGAGCTGATTTAAATATTATGTCCTGAAATGGATCCACTTTTTGCCAAATTCTTTGAAATATTTTTCTTGCACCATCTGTGCCACTGTATCCCACTAGATTTTATACTAGACTCTTTGTAGTCCTTTCCATTTCTTTTCTTCATGTTATACCCATAATCTAAAATTTTCGCCAATCTTCTGGGAAATATCTTTTAGAAATTGTATTTCTTTCCTCAAGAAATTGGGAAAATTTTCCAAGCAGTTTTTCGATTTCGCCTTTTATAAGGGATCGTGTTATGAATTGCTTTTTGATCTCAGTAAGAATTCTTCCAAATCTGTTTTCATTGTTTGAACTCATTTTTTCCACAATTCAAAAATTATGAATGAAAAATATCAGTTTGCAATGTCAAAAAATTGTCGCTAAATACCATGTTGTTGGTTTTGTCCAGGTAGCATTATTTTCAGTGATACGATTTTATTGCCGGTGTAATACCTCTAGTGAAATAGTCAAAATTATAAAGTTATTATAAACAATGCATTAATTTTTTTAAAACTTTTATGGCGTGATCTTGTTAGGTATGTATATAAGAAGGGCTTCACGAAACGAAAAATTTATACGACAATAATTATTTAAGCATTTTTTTTTAATGTATAATGAGGAAGAAAGTTCAACAATTTTGTTAATTAACAATTGTCTAACTTATTGAAAAATTAACTTTAAATTAAATTTTCAACGAAAATAAATTCTTTAAAGTGTTCTGAATAAACCATAATTTTTTAAATTTTTCAATTGGGGGGGCTTCTATATAAGATAGTTGCCCTCTTTCAGGTTTAACAATTTAGTTTTGCGACTTCCGGTTTAACTGAAGTAACAAACTTTTTTAATACTACCCTGTATGTTTTTCCAGTCTATCGAATTCGCTTTAAAATTCCCTTTTTAACCATGTGTAATAATTAATAATTTGGCATTTGCTTTTAAAATGGAGCCAAAAAATGATTTATTCAAATAAGCTTCAGTAGGCCAAAATATGCAGCTTGGAATGTATTAAAGCTTAGTGTGCTGTGATTTCGAAAGAACAGATGATATCGTATAGTGTGCTTTATATTGTTTGGGTCTGGTTGATATAAGTGGAGGGTAATTAGATTTTTTATATCATACCGTAGGAAGGAAGTTTTTTAAGGGGCCCAACAGGCCAGACCTGGTCAAAAACTTTGGATATGTTAAGAACAACGATCTGAGATTCACCAAGAATTTCAAGGGACTTTCAGTTGTGTGAGACAAAGAAAAAAAAATCCGCTGTGGATCTTTTATAACGGAATCTATACTGTCTGTCATGTAATTTTTTGTGTTTTCCGTCAACGACCTTCTCTCTTTCCCTGTTAATTCCATTTATAGCTTTGCTGATGATACTACCTTAGCGCTTAGAGTTAATAATTTAAACGCAAATAAATTTATATTGTGTTTCGCTGAACTAAAGACAAATATTAAATAATATATGACCGTCATTTCTGGGTTTCAAATGTCTATTAATAATTTGACTAGTGCGTGATAAGGGTGATAAACATTACAGCACCTCGGCCTCAGTAGGCCCGTTGTGAATTTGATTGGTAATGAAGAACTTAAAATGGAAGCAAAACCTAAACAGCACATGATATAACTATAGAACAATTATTCCAACAAAATTTTTCAGGCGAGTGAAAAAAAAACTTTTTTTTATATATATATATATATATATAAGGAGCTTCTTGAGTTTTGAAAAATTTCTATATCGTTCCATAAATCGACAACGCACTAAAAATTTGTCAGAAATACCGTTTATATTAATAAAAATTTTCACAATCACAAATCTTTAATTACGCCGTTTTTTATTTAATTCAAACGAACAGGTATCTGTCTTGGTTTTAATTTAGGAAATAAAAAAGACCCCCCTTAATCTTCGTAAGTGGATTTATTTTAGCAACATCCAACTTTTTTATTTTTGAAAATTCTGAGAAGTGGACTGTTTTAAAGTGGCATGCGTCAAAACATGTCAAAATCATGTAATTTATAAATAACCGGCTGATTTTTGCACAGTTGCTAGATAAATAATAGTTAAATGTCATATCAAATATTTGACGCATGCCACACTAAAACGCCAAAATTCTTAGAATTTTCGATGATAAAAACGTTTACGGTTACGCCAAAGTGAATCCACTCACGAAGTTTCAGAGGAGTGTTTTTTTATTCTAAAATTTAAAACCGGGACCGATTCCTTATATTCAATATTAAATAATTATAATTTTATTAGTAAATCAATAATATCATTAAAATAATATACGTTAGAATGTACAATGCACGTATAAAGTGTTCCGGTCTAGCTCTCATACGTGAAACGCAGTCATTAAGAATAAAGCAATGCAGCAAGTAAAACATGCAACAGTGGCCATACTGCTCTTAATAAGGTAAGGTTGGATAAATTAGTGTTAATCAGGACCACAGGCCTCGAAAAAGATCTAAAATACTGACTCGCATAAGCGCCTGTGTAATAAAAGTGGTACACACATGCGAAGAGACTTACAAAGGTATTTTTGGAAATACTTGACAATGTCTCGGACTTGTATTAGCAACACCATAAACAAACTTGCCTTTTAGTTGATTTAGTCGATTTAGTTTTGTAAATGGCGATGTGATGTGTTTTTATCTTGTTGCCGGTTTATATTTTTGCAAAAATTAATACTTTTGGACTGTTTTGTGATATTTAGTAAATTTGTGTAGTCTAGCCAACCTAGGTTTTTCAGGTTTACGAAAGTCGTAAAGAAAAAATCCCTTTGGATGTGGCATCGCATGCATGTACTATTTTAAATTCCTAGTAAATATTCTAGTTCTTTGTTGACATTTGTGATTAGGACCATCGGCTATCATTATTAGGTGTGCTTGAAGCTTAAAAAGTCGTTAAAGAGGCCACGGAATTATCCACTATGTAGATTTGAGGTCACCTCAGAATATTATAATTAAATGAATAGTTCTAAATAATATGTAGATGAATTTATCTGTGACAGTGATCCCGCCGACATATGAGATTCTCTTCTTTGATCTCGTCCCGTCTCGTCGACTGACCGTTAAAATCCTACTAGATTTTTTTACGGCTAAACGCAAGTTACGGTTTTAATACAAATCGATCGACAAAGTGCCCTTTACTCAACGATCTGGTTAAGTAAAACGACAGCACAACCGTTCAAAATAATCGCGAAAACCAACCGGTTGTACTGATATAAAATTTTTAAAAAAGTAACTCAATAACTAGTAATAAACTAATGACGATACATATAACATTACTGCATCTTTTCCTCGTACCATTTTCATCGTAAGCTTAGGGATTTGATTATTTGTTAGGTGAGTATTTGGTCATTTTTAATTACTATGCCTGTTATGGTACGTTTTACAATAATTCGTTGATTTCTTGACCGCAATAAAATTTAAATTACAACCCTCAGTGGAAAACTCAGCTATAAATAGGTTGCCTGACAAATATCTATTGTGTAGGCACCGCACATTTTGAAAGGGTACAGGTCTGATTACCTACTAAAATTAATAATTTAGGTTAGCTATTTTGGATGCTCAATAACACACACAAAAATACCTTGACAAACTCCAAACGACTGATGAACTAAGACGAAAAGACTCTGCTTTATATTCAACACCTGCAATTTGCCTATAACCTACATAATATACCAAAAAGTAGGTACAATAATAAATAAAGAAAATTTTAAGTCCGGACCTACATGCGGGTACCCAAAGTATATTAAGTTTTACTACTAACAGTAGCAGATAAAACGAGAAATCAACAAATTATTGTGGAACGTACCATACCTGCGAAGCTATTCACTCCGTTTTTGTATTAAAAAAATATTATGCTGATTTAAAAATACAGTCCAATACATATATCAAGTCCGGCTGTTTTTCGGAAGATAGATAATATTTGAAGGATATGTATAGGACATAAAAGTCCATTTTTCTTCACAAGTGATTGTATGTTATTCAGCTTATGGGTTAAGCGAAAATGACTTGAACTTTGAATTTTTATCGAAAACATACCTTTCAAGAGTAATTTCAATTTCGTTAAAAGTAAAAAGTTATTGTGGCGAGCCACTTCTAATGGACATTCAGTATTTGATCCAAAAATTTAGTTTACAAGGCTTGCGACTTTTACAAAATTTTTAGAAAATGTATTTTTAAAAGAAGTACCATGATTCCATGTTGGGTTTAGAATAAATACATCAATTTAAAACACATGCAGTTGCTTGCACTCAGTCTGTGTTTTTTAAATTTAAAAACTAATGTGTACATTTTGTTACTATATGGAAGAATAAATATTATGAAATTTTAGCTTTAAAAACTTAGATATATAAACGTACATTAAGTCAAGTTCTTATAACGAGAGAAACAAGAGACACTGGTCTCTTGAGCAATATAAAAACAATTCTCGAAAAGACGAGAGAGCCGTTTTGCCAAAAGAATGTAAGAAATGTAAAGAATAATTCTCTTGTCTCGTCTCCTTCCGCGGTTTACTACCAGTATTTAACATACGTTACATACAGTTGTGCGCAGAGGATCCATAAACAATTTCTCAGAATATTAATAATTCTTTATATGCATTTTTTTTAAGTTGCCTAAACTAGATAAGGACAATTCAATATTACATTAATCATAATAACGTACTTACCCTGTACAATTTTTAAAATTTAAATTTAGCATTGTTATCATTTGACCTTAAAATACAATGTTTATTTAAATTTATTTAAATAGAAGCATTAGAAGTATTGCTCCCTCCAGTAAATTTTTGTTTCTTATTTTACGTTGTCTATACAAATTGCGTTAAATTGTTTTAATTTTATTATAATACTAATAAAGATCAAGGCCTTTAGAAGGTGGTAAGACTTTCAGTTTTAGTCTGCATCAAAATTAAAAATGGAATTATCTAAAAGAAATTTCATTTTTACTTGAATATGATTTAGACATATTTAAGGGGTTATTCAGTGTAATTACATTATATTATTCATTACTTTAACATCAGTATACTGGTTCGAGTCATCTTCTAATTTATGGATTCCATCCCTGAAGGGAGAATTCCAAAGACTGTCGAATACGCTTTCACGGCTGCTATACATATTTGTTTAATAAGAATCTCTTTCCGCGTACGAATTCTTGAAGATATAAGACCAGCCAGAAGTTAGAGGAAGCAAAATCAGAGGATTAGGGTGAATATTGCAACAATTCGTACGTAATTCATTGATTTTTGCAAAGGTTTTTTTCTTCTGTAAATCAGATCTTTTTCTCACAGTTTTTTAGCCAGCTTGTCCAGAAGGTTACAATAATAATCCTGAGTTTATGGTTCTACCAGTTTAAAGGTAATTAGCTCGGCGGTACGTCGCAGGCGATGTACCGCGTTGTAACTCAAGACCACTATCGGCAAATAGGCGCTTCAAAGCAGTGACTAGACTTATTAGAATATCTTTTGACGATGGTAAAATCCAGTAATGACACGACGTCCCAAATCATTTTTATTTTTTCTAAAACGCTTTAAATGATCTGAAGAAGACGCATTTGGATATGTTTTTGTTCCCTTTTTAGCCAACATGGCAGCTTCCTAAACCCCAAAACTTTAGCAAAAATATTGTTTACACTGCCTAATGAAACCGCTAGAGCTTCTACTATGTCTGTCTTGGTGCAATTTGACATTTTTTTAAATTTTAAATCAGGGGCGCCAGTGACATAATGGGGGGAGGCAAGACAAGACCTCTTTATTAAAAAGTGTACGGAAATTAAAAATTTGTTTAAACTATGATTATACTTACAAATATTGGGGAATAATAAAAAAAATGTCTTTGCCTCTCGATATACGGGGTAAGTCTGTGAAGTAAAACGCCCAGTTTATTGCTTTAACTCTTCAAATTGGGTATATATGTTTTATACAAAAATATTTTGGTTTTTGCTGCTCTATATTTTGCGAATAATATCATCATGTACAAGGATAAAGTTCATTTTTTAAATGATACCTTCCCAGACTTAGCCTGTATGTAAATTCCTAAATAAAAAAAATTTATTTATATATATATATATATATATATATATATATATATATATATATATATATATATATATATATATATATATATATATATATATATATATATATATATATATATATATATACTTAATTAATTAGTCCAAAAATTGTTATGATTGTGATAAACACACATAAATTCGCAAGGCACAAAACCTGCTAATGATCCAAAATATGTTATTTTTCATTAGCAAACCCGATAGCCATATCAATTAGCGAAAGCTAATTGCTCTGTTGATCCTGCAGAAAGAAAAAACATGCTTATGATTATCATATATTTTGACAAATTGTTGTTTTTATGTTTTCGCACGTATGCATTTTATATAGAGAGATAAAATTTATACATTTATTTTTAAGTAGTTTCTAGTTTTTTGTTTTTTTTTTCATCTTGGGACAGTCCACGAAGGCTGATGCCTAAGTACTAATGTACCGTGGGTGTCTTAAGTGTGGTGAGAGGGAGTTTGTTTACACGGGACTTAAATATTTGGAGATTGGGAGGAGAAGGAAAAACTTCTGCGGGCAGCAGGTTCCATAGTCTTGACACTCTAGGGATGAAGGAACGAAGAAAGTGGGAAGTTCGGGGCCTCTAACTGAATTGTAAAATTATGCATAAAAGTTGCACTACGTGTTGCTCTGTTGGGAGCTGCCAGAGAAGGAATTATACTGGCCAATTCCTCTAAGCAGAAGCCGTGAAAATACCTATAGAAGAGCGACAGATCCCCTACAGCCCAACGGTGGGCAAGGCTTTTCTGTGAGCGTTGAATCATTAATATGACGAACGGCTCTTCTTTGAATGGAGTCCAGAATGCTAAATGTTGTAGGAGACGCCATTTCCCAGACATAAGAACAATATTCTAAAGAGGGTCTGATTTGGGATACATACAGAGTGTTCAGATTGGAAGAAGAGAAATATTTTCTGGCTCGGAAGAGGAATTCAAGCTTTTTTGAAGCTGCCGAGGCTATGGATGTAATGTGTTAGTGCCGACAAGATTAAACAACTCTTTGTTCTGCAGAACTTGGCCGCTCATATGTAAGGGATGACCATTGGCAGACTTTTTTCGCGACAGCGAACATGACTATGTTTTCGATGCATTAAACTGAACAATATTTTTGGCGCCCCAATCCAAGATAAGTGTAAGGTCTTGTGAAAGAGATATCTGCAGTGACCTGCGCTTGTTTTCCAAATCAGAATTACATAGTGACTTAAGAAATTGAATAGTAGAGGGGAGGGTACTATCATCAGCAAAACTATGAATGGAATTGATTGTGGAAGAGCGAAGATCGTTAATGTGTAGAAGAAACAGTGTGGGTGCCAGCACTGAGCCCTGGGGCACCCCAGTATTAATTTGGTAGAAGCTGGAAGAATGACCAACTACACTAACTGATATACCTCAATTAGAAAGGGAACTGGATAGCTAAGAACAAAGCTTACACATGGTTTAAAAGCAAAGTTGCTACACTAGATTTGGTTTCATATCCCTGTGTTCCTTATCGGATTATAACAAAATGCTAAAAATCATTAGATATCTACCAAAAAAGTTATTTACTAGAATTTACGAAAACCGGGGTAAGAAAGTAGAAATATATTTTTGGCTTTATGTTATTACGACCAATCACAAGTCATTTTGGTCCTCAGAAATGAACATTAAAAGGTTATTAGGCCGCAACTAATTTTGTTCGAGAAAAAATATTTTGCAGGTGTTTTTTAAATAGGCGAAAAAACAGATTTACCGTGTTTTTGATTCAAAATAACTGTTATTACTCTCTGACGTTTAATTAGATCTCAGTACTTCAGGAAGTGTTTTTGGTATGATCTTTTTTTTTGAGTTTTCGAAAAAACTACTGAACCGATCGTTTTAGAAATTCGTACACATATTCTTCATACAAATAACTATTAAGTGATATTGAGTTTTTTTATTTTTCAAATAATATCAATCTTACAATAACAAATAGGTCGATTTTATTGTTAAAAAATCGAGATTTCAACTTCAAAATGTTGCAAAAAATTTGTATTATAATATACTTATTTTCGAAATTAATTTATAATAAAAACATGTTAAAAAATTCTTGAAAATAGGCATTTTTATTGAGCGGAACTAACTCTCTCACCCCCTTAATGAACGAAATAAAATTCTGGCTGCATTTTAAATTACAAGACAATTATGACATCAGAAACTCGGTTCAATCAGATTACAAACTTCTAAAATAGCTCCTAAATTTACGATATTAGCGCCCTAGTTTCGGGGCGTTCCGAGTAAAAATGGGCAGTTTTCACTTGTATCCCAAAACCTTCTTAGGCACATATCAAATTTTAAGTTTATACTTCCTCTGGAAGTGCCCATATTTATGTTGAGTCAATAAGTGCATCAGTCAATCAGTGAGTAGTAAAATGCGTGATTATTAAAATCGATTATCCCGGAAACCACTTGAAATAACTTTCTCAATTTCACATATAATTGGAATACCTATGTGAAATTTACATACCAAATCTCACATCTTTATATGAAACAATAACAAAGCAAAGTTATGTTAGGGTGAAATTCGCTAGAAGCACTCGTGTAATATACATACTGCATGTGTCAGGCCGGAAGTTGGTCTCGTGCCTAGCGTACTACCGTGCGCCTAGATGTTTTAAGACACTTTCCTTAAAATTATTTAATATATTTATGGTTATAATTACTGATAAAGTTAAAATATAAAATTCTAAAAGTATATTAAAAGTTCATAACTCTGACGAATAGGAGTGATTTAATTAAACTCTGTTTTAGGCTGAATAGACATTACCAACCCCGAAATTTGTTCTGCGTTGATTCACCCGCATTTTCTCAATTTCTTTGGTTAAAATCTAGAATATGTTCGGAATATTCCTACGGCTCTTAAGTTGTAGCTTTTTTACACTAAACACACAGAAAAATCTGCTCAAGACAAAATTAACTTTAAGCTAATTTATCTCATCCTGTACGTGGTAATATAAAAATCTTGCTGTATGGTATACGTCTCTCCTAAACACAACCAGAACAAACATTTGTTTAACTTCTGTCAAATCCGTACAAGACATACACAGGACCACATTTTTAAAGAATAAAAGGCCTTATTCGCCAGAACACCCGTTAAAGCAGACATACGCCGTATGTTCACCAACTGTGTAAAACAACTTGTAAAATTTCGGTTCTGGATAATATTGGGAACTTTTCTGGTTTTTTTCCGTAGTAGAAAGTGATTTTTTGATGCCATATGCTCCGAGAACAGTGTTTTAACTGTATTTTTCTAAGTAAAATAGAACATGTGTTCCTTCTGGGCATTGGTCTGGCAGTCTGGTTTATAAAAGAACGTTTAAACCTGTTTTTTACAACACCGATATATAAAATTATATATTTTTGGCTTTCTGCAGCTCAATACCGGCCTTATTCGTAAAGGAAATAAAAATAAATGTGATGCATAATATATAATTACTAAAATAGTAAGCTTCGCCCAATAATAATTGAAGTATAGTAATGGTCTGCACACTTACCTGACTTAATACCCCTAATTTTTAGGGTTTTCATGGCTACTTTTAATGATTCTAAAACTATATATTTTTAAAAGCGTGCTGCTTTTCTTCACACTCATTTTAAAGTGGTTATTTGCACTTTTGGTACAGTTTGGTACATAAATCTGTTTGACACATTTTTATTCTTATTAACAAATTTACTGCCTAAATGTTAGCACCAGAGAATAAGAGGGCTTTTTTATTTTAGGGGATATCGAGGCGCAGCAGCTTTTACGTAACAGTTGCTCCAAGGGTCCAGGGAGTATTCTAGTCTAAAATTTACAAATAATCGATTTTTTGCATATTTTCAAAGTTTAGATCTTCAAAAATTTGCATTTTAAAAAAATAATTATTTATTAAATAATAAAATATTAATTATTTATTTAATTATTAAACGAGGCTCAAAACGATTAACTTTTAAATATGTTTTTAGGATTGATTACTTCAAATTTGGTACAGAGCTTCTTAATATATGTCGCTATTGTTTGACGAGAGCTTTTGAAAAAAAAATTACTATTTTTAAAAAACTCGTGTCTGTACTATTTTGAATGGTGACTTTTTTGCAATTTTTTTTTGTACTCGAAACATAAATAAACAACTGATAAAAAAAACTCGATGGTAAAAATCTTTACCGTTTTTTATTAACAGCCTTTTAAAAAAACCTTCTTGACTAGAATACCCCTCAACTTAGTTGCGTGTATTTTGTAAAAAACTTTTTGTTTTACTTAGCCGTTTTTAAAACATTTTTAAATTAATGGGCCATGAACCTTCTTATAAAGATAAGCTATAAAACATCCTGTATTCAAATGTACCTAAATTCAATCCATCGATTTTTGGTGGAAAAAGTTCTAGTACGAAACCCTTATTGTGCGGGCTTAAGCAATTGCAAGCAAAAATAAATGCACTGGTTTTCCTAAAAATCCTCGTAGCTTACAAATTAGTTTACAAAAATCTAAAATGTAAACAAAAACTATATATTACGAAAGAAAGGAAATAATAAAATATGTTTTTAATGATAATTCATCAGTCATTCTGTTCAAATTAATCTATTATGCACTAACTTCTTAGAAAGTTCTATGAATGAGTCTATTAACAAATACTGTCGATTCAGTGACCTATCAAGTGACCTCATGTGCAGCTGTATCTATATTTATTAATTTATCAGTCTATTATTAATTATCATAAATGACGATATTATATACAGGACGTTTGCTCGGATACTTTTTTTGGAAGATAGACAACTTGATCGATACTTTGCGATACAATAAATAATTTAAAGCATCCAAGGAAATGGCGTTGTTAAGTGTTAATCTGGACAAATACATTTTTATGCATAATTAGTGGATATGACAAAATAAGACAGTCAAATAGCCTCCACTCTAACCTGATTTAATGCTCTGAGATTGTTTTACAAAAATAATTGTAAATAGACTAAATTCTTATTTTTAACATTGTAAGGTCTTAAGCCTACTAAGTCAGTATAGCTAGAGTGACATTTTTTTACCTCCAAACAAAAGGATTATTTGCTAATGTGTTCAAATAAAACGCATGTAAAAAGAAAATTTTCAAAAAGTTCATTAAGGTATCTGTGTACCCTCTAAAGCAGAGGTTCCCAAACTTATTTCGTCTAACGCTCACTTTAAAAATCAGTTATTTTGTAGCGCCCCCCATTTTTTTCACCTTAAAAAACTCAATAACATAATAGTCTCGCCTGGAGTTTAATTAAACATTTATTCTAAACGAGACTTTTCTTACCAGAGAGAGCAATAATAATGCAACTTTGCAATATTAAAAGTAGCTTTTATTCAAAATTAACAATAATCAACATTGAGCAATATTAATTCAACTTTGCAGTATTAAGAGTACCGGGGTAGCGGGCGGATTGGCGGGAGGGCGACCGAGTGCGTGCGGCAGAACGTTACGTCAGTCGTCGATCGGTCGCGAGCCGCGGCTGAGTATTTAGGATTTATCCCTCCCCGCACCTGCACTCCGCAAAAACGGACCGCACGAACGTTGACGGACTATAATACAGGATTGCACAAATAAATCGTACAATATTTGTTCGGGCCAAACGTGAATTATAATTGAACCTTCTTATTTCAATTTTATGTTTTCTTTATATTTACTAGATTAGGTACAAAAAAAATCCCGCATTCGGCAAGTGCTCAGCTTGGCTGCAAGATACCTATTTTAAAAATGTGTCTTCTGAGGTGGGGACCTCACCTGCGACACTTGAAGACACGAATATTTTTCAGTGCTTAATACCTATTACCAAATAACTTAAGATATGAATAGCGTTGCGTTCGCATTAAAAATAATAAATATTTAATATAATTTTAGTTTATATTTATACAATAAAATTCGATATAAATATGAACTAATAAATAAGTGTTGTGCAGAAGGAAGATTTTAATTTCAGTGAATTTTAAAATATGAAGTAGCTGAAGTTACAAATCACCCAACGCCCTTTAAATCACATCAGCGCCCTCAATTTTTTCTGGGCCCCTTACCGCCCCCCTCTAGGCCTCCAGCGCCCACAAGGGGGCGTTATCGCCAACTTTGAGAAAGACTGCTCTATAGATTAGCTATTTTAATTTGTTTTATGTTTGTCTAGTTACCTCATTTATTTTTCTAGTGTTTTTTCGATTTCCGTCCACTATAATTTTGGTACGACTTGTTAATATCTTTTCTTCACTTTTAAAATAATTTAAAACAAAAAATTTGATTAGGTAAATACGAGTTTTGTATATGCATATTAGTATTATTAAAAAATTTGCCTTATTTTTAAAATTAATATTTAATTTTTGCAAAAATATAAATCCAATTAAATTGTACAAATACGCTTTAAGTTGGCAAAAGTTCTTCAAAAATATTGTATTAGAAAATATGCATTGTAATTAAAAATGTTACAAAGAATTCTTAAAATATTTTTTAGAAAGAGATCATTGAATTTGGGTATTTAGGCATAACTCTTGACTCTAAATACCTTTTTTCTTCAAAAATGTGTTATATTTTTTTAAATAAGGGTACTTTACTCTTGAATGGTTTTCACTCACCTTTACTTCTGCTAGTATATTTTCGAACCAGGCACCAACTTTTATGAAGAATAAAATTTTCTGACAAATTAAAAATAAAAAAGTTACCCATTAGTTGCACACTTAATGGACCACATTGTATATACATACATAAATTTTTTTAAAATATTTTCACATCAAAAGATAGTTCAAATTAGTAGCTTAGACTGTCCAAAAACATTTTTATCCAAAACTGGCGCATTAAACGAGATAAAAATACAAATGACCTGTAATCTAATCTGACTTGGTGTCCTGTAATTGGTGGCTGAACACAAAAAATAAACAAGATACATTTTAAGCTAATTAACATAATTTGTAATATTTTTTAAATTAATTTCTCTTATTCGTTGGAAAGTTTTATGAATGAGTCTATTTACACATATTGACGATTCAGTGACCCATCGAATGACCCTCATGTTCAGCTGCGGTCTATTTTATAAACAAATTAAGAATTTCAGCAGTAAATTAATTAACTAAGCCTAATATTTTATAAAATTATACCAATTTAGGGGCCATTCGTAAATGACCCAATGATTATTTTTACGATTTTTTACCCCCCCTACCCCCATGTAAGGGTACATAAGATTCCTCGACCCCTCCCTTCTTGTAAGATGAATTATTTTTAAACACAATTCACAAATATCCTGCACTAAATTTAATGGACGTAAATGAAGATTTTCATTCCCCTTACCCCCTGACCATGTAAGGGTACATAAGATTCCTCGAACCCCCTCCCCCTTCTTACGTAAGATGTAATATTATTTTTACCCCCCTCCCACCCTCCAGATAAGGGTATGTATAGATTTTCTTAACCCCTCCTCCCCCTCGGGACCCTTACGTAATTAATGAATGGCCCCTTATATACAGTGTGTCTACTTAAGTAAGAACTTTTTTATTATTAAGTTTACGAAAAAAAGTTATTCTTTATAAAAAGGTGCAGTCCAACCATTAGATATCAATTTTTTAAAGCCGTATATGCGGTTTGTCAAAAAATATGAATTTTACTCAAGAGTAAAGTACCTTTATTTTTTACAATACAGAATGTTATAAAGTAGAGTTATTTTAAATTAAAAGTTGTATTCAAATATGCAATTACAGCTATTTACCAAAAAAATAATTTACTAAATATAAGTACATATTTTTAATAACTCCATATAAATTATCAAAGAATCCATAGCAACTAACTAATTGTTTATGCATCTATTTTTCAACCAAATTGGAGAAACATTTTCAATGGATTTTAACGACGATTTACCAACATCGATTATCGAAGCAGCAGAAATAGCAAGTATAGATCTCCTGGCCATGAAATCTCGTCACAGGTATGAAAAAGAATTTGTTGTTTGAGAGCTGCTGTCAAAGTAAGGGTGTGAAGTATTTTAAAGAAGAGATTTTTCTGATCTATTTCTCTTATTTATCAAAAACATATTATAAACCCAATACATTATGGTCTAGACTAGATACTTTATGCTAAAATGTATCATTAAGTTGCGAAAGAACATAGATGTGTATAGCAAGTTTTTCAAAGTGATGGCCTACCTTAAAAAACAAAGCGTTGGTTTTAGACCCAAAAAGGCTAAAGTCTTTTTAAAAGAAGAAATATCGAAATTCATGTATGAAGCGCCAGATGATACTTATTTACATATAAAAGTGGCTACGATTTTTGGCTTAGCGAGCGCTTGTCGTAGAGACGAATTAACAAAAATATGTCTGGACCAACAAACTCAAGGACTAGAATTAACGCAACGCCAGTTTGTAGGCAGGGTGTTTGGTATAGTGATCTGTTTGTTTTTGTTTTGGAAAAATGTAAACAAATTGCCAGATCTCAAAAATCAAAATCGGGAAATTATCTTGTTAATGTAATAAAATTATTTAAAAATATTGGTTTTTGTGTTAATATAGGCAACATCGATTTAAATATAAACATTTATTGGAACTGTCATTCCAAGATTCGATTGCACCGGCCAGATGGTTTATTTGGACAGCTGGGCACTTCGATGTCATTTTATCTCTTTCTAGTAGGTTGTATTATTCAATAACACGTTTTGTAAACTGACTTGATCAACAGCAATCGAATTGAGCATCTAAAGTGTCACTTCAGATAATAAACAAAAATGGGTTTGTGGCTTAAAAAATATTTTTTAAAAATAAAGAATCATCGATTTATAAAAATGTGATTTATGGTGCAATGCCATAAACATTGAAAAAGTTATTATTTCCGGAGTGATGTTATTTAGTGTGTTTAATCAAGGTTGCTATTCAGTGTGTTTACAAGAACTATCCCGCCTTGCCCCCCTGAATATGTTTATGCCAAACAAGGTTTGTTTACTTTATTTCTATCCAAGAATTCGTTGGTCTGGACCATATTGAAAACCAAGGAAATTTAGTATTGATACACATCCCAGACTCAAAAAAATCACAGCTCTAAAAGCTTTGTCATTTCTGGAGATGCCAAAAATGGAAAATTTTTGAAACTATATAGAAAGTATGTCAGTTTAAGAAAGCCGGCAACACCACATAGGCGATTTTTTGTGAACTATAAACAGGGAGTGTGTATAGTACAATGTATCGACATTAATACCCTCGGAAAAATGCCATCGAAAATAGCGGCCTATCTCAAACTTCCTAACCCGGAATTGTATTCTGGGCATAGCTTTCGTAGGTCCTCTGCAACATTTCTTGCAAACTCCGGAGAACAAATATTCAACATTAGACGTCTTGGAGGCTGGAAATATACATCAATCGCTGAAGGATACCTCGAGAATTCAACAAATTTTTGATAGGATATTTCAAACACAATACTTAATTTTACCGAAACACCTTCCACTATCCAGAAACAACCGTCAATGCCATCTTCCAATGTACTAAACCTCTCGGTTCAAGAAACTACTTCCATAGTTGCAAAAGATTGACTCATCAAGAAGACAACGCCGCGCCGCCGCCGTCAACGTTTTCCACAGAAAAGCAACTCGAGTCAGCAATAAATTTGCAAAACGCGACCAATTGCACTTTTACTATATAAATGTTAATAATAATAATTAGTGTATACATTCCTTCGTTAATAAATAGTATTTTAATCATAAATTTTTAAAATTATGTTGGTTTTTCCTCTGGCTTGTAGAAAAAATATTGTTCCTAACACTTGCGGAAAGTAACTTTTCGCACTTGTTAGGAAAATAACTATAAATATAGCTTTAAACGACCTTTGGTCTCTATGCGTTTTATAACTACAAATTCTTTACAATATTTTTCCTTCTTCGTTCAATATAATAAGACCAGAAGTCATACTCATAGAAAAAATGATCAAGAACAAATTACTTATTATAAACATTAATAGTACAAGCTTTGTGGACTTTTACATAAATTGCTAAAGAAAAAGCAACTTCTAACAATGCTAAAGCTAATATATTGAAGCTTTGATTACTTAAATTGTTCTTAGTCAGAGCTGTCAAAACTTGAAGTACTTCAAGTAAAATTTTACTTGAAGTACTTTTTTGTACTGTGTATTTATTTAAGTACTTGAAGTATTACGATGTACTTGAAGTAAAAAAAAGTACTTCAAGTAAAAAAAGTACTTTAAGTAAAGAAAGTACCTCAAGTAAATAAAAAATACTTAAAGTAAAAACAATACTTTAAGTAAATAAAAAGTACTTGAAGTAAAAAATCAACCAAGTACTCAAATCTACACGCCTTAGATAATCGTACAAACAAGTTAAAACAAGAAATACGCGCAAACGCTGCTGTTTCTATTGTATTGCATTACAGCGCTCATTTGAATTGGATCCAACAGCAAGAGAAGTGTAACTATTACTGAGAATTAGTCCTTTTGTTCTTTAAATCGGTCTTGTGTCAACGTGAAAATTATAAGTGCTCTGGTCTGGTGAAAACAACCTGCTGTAGGCACCCATATGAAAACACTCGCTTTTGACAGATGCATCGGATAACGGGTCCCGGTGCCAACGGGTGCCAACGGGTGCCAACGGGTGCCAACGGGTGCCAACGGGTGCCAACGGGTGCCAACGGGTGCCAACGCCAACCCTTTGGCAACCACAGGAAAAAAACCCATTTTGGGAAAAAACCCATTTTGGGAAAAACCAATATTTCCTATAATAGTTTAAGGCCCAAGCGCTCACCCGAGTACGGCATTGTAGGCCTGTTGCTATAAATTTACATACGAAATTTTACATTATCTCGGACATCGGATGCATAAGATCCCGACTTAAAACGGGACACTTAGCAACCACACTTGTTTTCCTAACTAAAGTTTTAACCGACTGGCCTACTTTCCAATGACGTAGCGCTCAGTCCTTAGGAGTTGTTGTTGGAAAACCCCGTGTTGAGGAATAAACCCTCTAACTTCCTTACAAAAAATACTACTCAAGTGTAATTTATTTTACTTGAAGTACTTTTAATTACTTCAAGTACTTTTATGTACTTCAAGTACCTTGTTTTACTTCAAGTCCTTTGTTTTACTTCAAGTACTTTGGTTTACTTCAAGTACTTGGATTTACTTCAAGTACTTGGATTTACTTCAAGTAAGATACTTGGGTGGTACTTCAGGTACTTTTTCAATTTACTTGAAAATGCAAGTACATAATATGAATACTTGGTACTTGTACTTGAAGTAATTTTTAAAAAATCAAAAACTTGGTACTTGTGTTTGAAGTACTATTTAAAAGTACTTTGACTGCTCTGTTCTTAGTGTAGTTCACTGGCTGATAACGTTCTTTCTTCCCGAGTACGTTAAAGCTGTTAACTCACTTCTGTTGTAAAATAAATATCTATTACAACACACGTGTCATCTTATCAGAAAATATCAACCATAGAATTATAAAGCATTGTTTCTGTTATTTTTACAAATCCCCTCATATAACCGAAAAATTTGAATGGTAAATAATCTAATTTAAATAAACCTAAAGTCATCAGCGATAAGAAAAAATACGACTCTTATCTTCAACTTTTTGAAGACAGCTTCATAAACTAAAAATCTATTTTAATATTTAGAACGACGCATTATATTTTGTAATGTATTTATACAGGGTGAGACAGTGGAACTCATTACCAATAGTTATAGTTTTTATAAATTAGAGTGTGATAAAAGGATTAAGTAGTTAGACTACGTAGCTTAAATTGTAAAAAACCATACTTCATTACCACGGCAACGGACAACAAGTGGGAAAAAGGATGATTAAAGTTTTCTTTTAAAAGAAAAAGCAAAACACAATGTTATGTAAAATGTTATACAAAAACTGTTAAATTCGACAGTATGAGTATCGATCACCCATGAAGAATGTGCTGTTTCCAAAAGGACATTTTTATACCCTTAGAAGTAAGAAGCTTTACATTTCGCTTATGTCCATAAAAAAAGTGGATTGCAGCATTTAAAAGAGCAAAATTTTTGGTTGAAATTAATAAATACTTAAACCAAAAAGTATGGATGCAGCTGACTAAGGTCGCCGGTAGGGGGTCAGGGAGTGTCCGTCGATCCCCCTGGGTTTTAAAAATTACCTAAAATAAAACAATTCCCATCTCAATTTTTAAATTTTACAGTATCGTCTAGAAATTTAAATCAGTTTGACTTCACAGGACACACCACAAAAAAAGTGGTGCGTGCTGGGTGTCGGACTAAGCTTTTCTAGCGTATTTTTTTCCGCTGAACACGAATCTGAAGTCAAAATTGGAGGTGAAACAGCAAAAAATCGAGAAAATCCCTAAAGACCGACACGGTGCTTCAACTCATCTAAAAACAAATCATATGACAATGTACGCAGATGATTCAAAATCCAACTCTCATACCTTTCTGAAATTTTTAGACGATCGTCCTAGAGTCATGAAAAAGCCTTATATTAATAATTGGTCCGGTACTACCCTTGGAACCACCCCTTGTCAACACTGAAGTACCTCCGCGGGCTGAAAAAAAATCTAAATGAATCCATCCAACTTTCATACCGGTCTAAAATTTTTAGACGATTGTCCTAGAGTCATAAAAAAATCATATAAAAATAACTGGTTCAGTACTACCCTTGGAACCATCCCTTGTCACACTAAAAAAAAAATCAAAATGTATCGATCCAACTCTCATACCGGTCTGACATTTTTAGACGATCGTCCTAGAATCATGAAGAAGCCATAAAAAAATAATTGGACCGGTACTACCCTTGGAACCATCCCTTGTCAACACTCAAGTGCCTCCGCGGGCTGACAAAAATTCAAAACAAATCGATCCAACTCTCATACCGGTATGAAATTTTTAGACGATCGTCCTAGAGTCATAAAGAAACCATATAAAAATAATTGGACCGGTACTACCCTTGGAACCACCACTTCTTAACACTCAAGTACCTCTGGGGTCTGAAAAAAAATCAAAATGAATCGATCCAACTCTCATACCGATCTGAAATTTTAAGACGATTGTCCTAGTCATAAAAAAACCATATAAAAATAATTGGACCGGTACTATCCTTGAAACCATCCCTTGTCAACACTCTAGTAAAAAAAATTTAAATGAATCGATCCAACTTTCATAAGGGTCTGAAATTTTTAGACGGTCGTCCTAGAGTAACCATATAAAAATAATTGACCGGTACTACCCTTGGAACCATCCCTTGTCAACACTCAAGTACCTTTGCTGGCTAAAAAAAATTTAAAATGAATCGATCCAACTCTCATACCGGTCTGAAATTTTTAGGCGATCGTCCTAGAGTTATAAAGAAGCCATATAAAAATAATTGGACCGGTACTACCCTCGGAATCATCCCTTATCAACACTCAAGTACCTACCCATAATAGAAACAATATAATTTTCCATTTCTGTCAGTATTTTGGCCCCATGACTCCCGAACGAAATAATTTCAAGTTTGGTGTACTTGTAATACTTAAGGAAAGTGGAAGGCTCATTATTTTTGAGCTGTATCACCTCCAGGAGAGAGGGGGTGAGGCATGATTATTGGATGTTATATATTTTTTTTCTTTTGATAATTAAGGTTGGCTTATTGTATGAATTATCTGATGTTAGAACCTAGGGGGTTTAAAAAAATTGTATTAAGTTACCTCATTTTCAAGGTATTAATATTTTTTAAATTATTTTGTATAAAAAATAAATTTCGCTTTGTTTTACACCTAAATTATTCTTATAGAATAATAAAGTGAAGGAGGCGAAACGTTTCCTTTTTTTATTCATGTTTTTGGTCAGATTTCATATAAAGATTTTTTCTGGTATATCTTGTATTAGCAAGGAAAGCTGTGGGAAAATACATTTTCTATTTGTTTTTTTTAGTATTCGTATCAAAAGTATATTTCGGAATATCTCGAAAACGGTTATTACGATATTTTTTAAAAACTAACTCAATATAAATCAGAGTATTGAAAACGTTAAAAAAAACTCGAAATTTTCTGACCGTTTTTTAAAAAGAGACTGATTTTTAAAAGTTTCACTAGGTCTGTTTGTTATTAAGAAATAGTGTATACTATTTTATTCTTTTTTTACGTAATCGCCCTTATGGAAGGTGTATTTTAGGACTAGGTGGCTCCAAAAAGTGTAAAATAGTGTAAAATATAACTGAATACCGAACAGACCTCATGTGTTGTGTGTACAGTCTCCTACAAAAATAATATTTTTAAGCATTGAGAAGCTCTAACTTTTGGTAAAACGTACCTATTCGATCTTATTTGAAACAGCTCTAAATTTGGGCTCCATTCAAAATACTGCATCACAAATGAAACTAAAATAGAAAAAAATATAATGATCCGTACTGGTACTAGTCCCGGCCCGTTCATTTTTGTTAGATAGAGATGGGTGAGTTCGGCGTGGATGGCATGAAAGAAACGAAGAAAAAAGACTGTCGCAAGTGAACTACCTATTATATAGATACTAAGTAAATGATATTTTGCGTATGTCTGATTCATCCTGTATGTATTTTAAGTATTTAAATTTTAAGATAACCTTAACATCTTCAAACTGTTACATTTAAAGGTCAGCTATGTTCCCTGTGAACGATGATTACAATTTGTAAGCAAAAAATTTGGTTAAATGATCAATGAATTATTTGTTTTTATTTTAAATCAATAATTTTACTTTATTTATTCGGGCGCCAAATATGTCGAAATATCTTTTAATTATATTGATATGGCTACAATATTCTTACGTCAGTTATATATTTTATTTTAATTAGCAATATTTTAGTAAAAATCTGACATACACACAAAAGCCTTTAATTCAGTCCTATTCAATAATCATTACAGGAAGGCGCTCTTTAAAAAAGTCGGTTGGTTTGATATGGAAATAAATAAGTACCAATATGTTTTTTGTTGGGATTACTCAAGGAAGTTTAAAGGTGTATGAAAGCCCAATGCTATGGCCCATTCGATCAAAAAATGTCCAGCCCAGTATGAAAATAACTGTCAGAGTTAGCCCCGCCGATTCTGCGCAGTAACAAAATTCCACGAAATAATTTAATGTGTTCCCTACTTACACACTGATAAATCAGGGTGTAGTTAGGCAACACATTATACTTTTATGAGAGCCGTAATGGTCTTAGGTTGTCTAAGGTTTTTGGTGCAAGGGCGCGCACGGCGCGTATGAAACTATATCCGCGCTGTATCGTCAACCGTCGTCGTCTCATCATTCGTCATTTTCGTTGTGGTTTGTGCCCTTTGCGCCGATTGTTTTGCTTTGTGTGAGTACCTATATTTTGTGGTTGCAGAAGTTTTTTGGATTGATAAAAACCTTCTTATTTTAGTGATTACTGTTTATTAAATTGTGACTATAATTTTGTGTTTATTGTTTGTTACTTATAATATCGTAACAAAATGATTAGAGGCTGTATGGTTTTGTCTTGCAAATCCAAGGGTAACATACCCGGCATTTTTCACTTTAGGTCAGTATTTCTTATATTTAAATTAGGTGCTTCTTATGAGACGTAACGTTAGGTAACCGAAAAAATAATAATATATCAATTATGAATAATAGAATAATAAAAATTTCATAGGAAATAGCAGTGAGAAAAGTAAGGCAATCTTAACTATTTTTTAGATGATTTCCACAATGTTTGTGTATTTCTGTGGATTATTAAAAAGAAATAAGGATTACATTTAGGTACTTTTATTTCATTTAATAATTTAGTACATTCTTTTAAAGGATCAAAATTATTAATTATTGGGCAGAATGAAAGAAAGTACAATTTTATGCTATAGTTCCTTTTTGCTTTTTTTGTTTAAAAAGAAATTAGATTTTTGGTTTCTTAAACTTACATTATCAACTTTTAAGCTCGACATACTGTAGACACATAATATTTAACGGATACTGTTACAATGGATACCTAGGTACCAAAGGTTACTAAACATTTTTAACCACTGTTATTCTGTCTCATGAATGTTTGTTATTAGTAAAAAGTATATGCCTAAAAAGCAGTTATAAAAATTTTCACTTTTTAATGTACAACTAGAATTTTAGAATTAGTTTAAACTCATTTACACTATATTGCCCTTCTTTTCTCCCAAAATTGGTGATAAGTACATGAAACTATAATACAATGTTTGAAATTTTTTTTTTAAAATCTTGTTTTTTTATTTATTTACAAAGATTTTTGGTAAAAATACAAAACTCACAAAAATATCGACCATTTAAATAGAAGGCTTCTTTCTATATTATATCAGATGATATAAAATCCAATATTACACAATAATTTTAAATATTCTATGGTAGTATCGTTTAATAACCAACAATTTTGTGCAATAAATAAAAAAATAGTGAATGCTTAAATTTGATATTTGATGATGTCAACATTATAGATAGTAACAAAGAATTATGGAAGTCCGGCTCTGACCTACTATTCATTGCGCAAACTCCGCTGGGCCAACCCCCCTATTCCCGCTGCCCTGCACGCCTGGACAATTTTGTTCTACAGTATTGGGCTTCCATACACCTTTAAACTTCCTTGGGATTACTCGCCTGAAAAGTTTCTATAGAATGGGACCACTTCGGTCCTGGTCCTGGTCCCGGGGTATAGCGACTGAGCCTGCTCAGCCCTATTGACCCCTATGAGCTGGCAGATCGCCTGAAACAGAAAAAAGAAAAAAAACAAAAACCTAAAAAAAATAGAACACTTATCAATGTTTCGGTGGCAAGTCTACCACCATTATCACGACTAATTTAAATAAAAGATAAAATAGAAATTAAAATTAAATTTGTAAAAATTTTGTTATAAAATTTAGGAAATTCTAAGATTTTTTATTATTTATGACGTTTTGTCATATTACTTTGTTTTAACTTGTATCAGGGGTGGAATTACGAAAAGGCTGAGTAGGCTAAAGCCTAGGGCGGCAAATATCATGGGCGGCAAATTTACGATTATTTTTTTAAAAATGTAATCATACATTTTAATAATACAAATAATGATTTTGCAGAAAAAAAGGTTCGAAGAAAAATGTTAGTATAGGGTTTTGCCTATAATTAAATAATACATAGTTCAAAAAAAGACTTGTTTTACCATTTTAATTTATATTTTGTTTTTATATTATGAAATTTGTTTGTTTTAAAGAATTGTTATTTAATTTTCTGTATGTTTTACTTTTGTTAAATTTGTTTATTAAATTTTTATAAGAATTACTAGTAAAGTTTACATTCTTTAAATGGTAAATTTTTTGTTTTGCTATCTAAAAAAATATTGACATATTAGGGCGGCAAAAAATATATTAGCCTATGGGCGGCAAAAAGTTAAATCCGGTCCTGACTGGTATATTTATAATTTTCAATAATATAATATATAATATAAACAAACGTATATGTCATTTATGACAAAACATAATAAATAATAAAAAAGTTCTTAGAATTTCCCAAATTTTATAACAAAATTTTTACAAATTTAGATTCAATTTCTGTTTTAAATTTTTTCACTAAAGTTAGTCGTGATAGCGGTGGTAGACTTGACTTTATTATTTTTTTTTAATTCGTTTTTTTTTGTTCTAGGCAATTTGCCAGTTCATAGGGGCCAATAGGGCTGAGCAGACTCAGTCGCTATACCCGGGAACCTGCACCGAAGTGGTTCCATTCTCTATAAACCTTCCGGGCGAGTTATCCCAACATTAAAACATGGATTCGCCACAACACTAGGTACAATTTGAATTGAATAGTTATTTGAAATTAGTTATGGTCTTATCAAAAAATAATACAAACATGCTTTGGTAGCATTTTCATACATATTGCTGCACTTGGAAGAAAGTTTAGCGAGTAACAAATATTCGATAAAATCTCTTTAGTGCTATTTTGTTTCTTTTGTGTTTCATTTATGAGACTAGTTTAAAAACTACTTGTATCAAAAAACGCTCTCAATGATCTGGCCCTGTATTTTTTTCCAAATTTTAACTGACACCCACACCATAAACAAAGGATTAAATTTTTTAAAACTTTTATGGCGTTATCTTGTTAAGTATGTATATAAGAAGGGCTTCACGAAGTGAAGAATTGATACGACAATTATTTAAGCATTTTTTTTAATGTACAATGAGGACGAAAGTTTTAAACAATTTTGTTAATAAACAATTGTCTAACTTGTTAAAAAATCAATTTTAAGTTAAATTTTCAACGGGAATAAATTCTTTGAAGTGTTCTGAGTAAACAATAATTTGTAAAAAATATTCAATTAATATTTAAAACCCTAAAAAATTATTTAGTGTGACGTACTCGGTTTTGACACCGAGCGCGCCACCAAAAATATTGCACGGAGGCCCATTTTAAGCGTTAAATTAAAATTATAAATAATGGAGAAAGAACTCCGGGAGTTGGACTTTTTTATCGGAAATTTCCTCCTCTTCAAGGATCTTTTTTGCAATTTCCGCTATCTCTTATGGTTTTTGAGTTATCATCAAAAATCAACATGACTTTTTTTATTTCATTTTTTGTTAACAACAATTGCAATTTTCATTGGCAGAAAAAATCCTCAAAACGCCTTTCTCAGATTTGCATTCCTCGTCGAATGAGCTATCGCTTATGTTTTTTGAAGCCTTCTAACTATTTTTCGCAGGAAACACACTTCTCGACTAGACTAATTTATTTGACTGGTTATTTGAGTCGTCACAATGATCGGTGTACGAACGGGAAGCATGAAATTGATTAAATAATTTAGTGTACGAAAGGAGAATATTTTAGATCAATTTCCGAAGTGTACGAAACAAGAATAAATCTTCAGCAACCTATTCGAATTTTTTGCATCCAAGTTATTTTATTATAATTGTACTCAGATCACCTCGATGACCTGCTTTATAGCCCTTATACATTTAGCAAATATTTCTAGGAATATCTTGCATTCTAAAAGGATCAAATGAACAGAAATTTGTAAATGTAAAATAAATTAAGATATAAATTTACTTATTTAAAATACTTCCTTAATAAGAAATCCCATCATTAAATGCTAATAAAACTTGATGCACAAAACCCTCATCAATTATTTACATAAATTGACTGGGTAGGTATTTAAAATGCCTCTAAAATTTTCCAAGATCTTTTAACCAGGTCATTTTATTAATGACAATCGTTAAACAGTACTTAAAATTCTTTTAAAATTATTATAGTAACAAACTATTTAAGATTTTAACACCTGCAAGACATTAAAACCCCATAAATATCGCTGTTATTATTCGAGGTAAGTCATTTTTAAATTAGAATGACTATATTATAATTGGTTACGTGTAAATAAAACAAATAAATACAGGGTGCGTCACTAGGAGTGACCAATCAGTGGTATTTTTGTAATTGGCTATTATATTTTTTATGTATAACATCCAGGACACATTTATAAGGATTATTTTTGCAAATGACGACTTTATCTCCATGAACTAACCTGGTGTTTTTAAAGCCCAATTTTATCTTCAAAGACGTATAAGAATACATAGGCTTTTATTTACAATAAAACTGTTTAAGAACACTACAAATGAAACAGTAAAATTGTTTTTCTGTTTTATGAATATTTTCCAACACTGTTTTGACACAGGCAACAGCGCACTGACTACGTAATTTTTTTTTTTTTTTTTTTTTTTTTTTTTTTTTTTTTTTTTTTTTTTTTTTTTTTTTTTTTTTTTTTTTTTTTTTTTTTTTTTTTTTTTTTTTTTTTTTAAAAAAAAAAAAAAAAAAAAAAAAAAAAAAAAAAAAAAAAAAAAAAAAAAAAAAAAAAAAAAAAAAAAAAAAAAAAAAAAAAAAAAAAAAAAAAAAAAAAAATTGAACATAAAATTTGTTTTTTTTTATGAATATTCCACACTGTTTTGACACAGGAACACGCATGATATGTAATTTTTAGACAAAAATTAAACGTTTTTAGGGCTTTAATAATATATTTCCAAATTAACTTACAAAAAATATATATATATATTATATATATATTATTAATATATTTTATATTATATATTTGTTTTTTTATATAAATATAAGGAAAAAAGTTTTTATTTTATATTAAAATTATTTTTAATACTTTATAATTTTATTAATATAAAATTATAAATATATTTAATTTTAAATATAATTTTATATTTAAAATTTATAAATATTATTATAAAAAATTTATAATTAAATTTAATTAAAATTACAAATTTTCTGTTAGGGAAAACCAAACAACACAGCCACCAGCAAAAATTTTTTATAAGGTTTGTTCAAATCCGTACAAGCCAAATAAAGGAATTTTTTTTCGTTCCATCAATCTGACAACCATTACATTCAAAGTAAAAGACACGTTAACATTTTTTTATCAAACCTTACGTTTCTATGGTTTCAGCGGTTTTTTGAGGGTGGCATAATAACCATAGTAACTAGCTAAAATGTTAGACCGACAGTTTTATTAATCTTAAAAAAAAATGTTTAAATCGTTTTTTCTTGTTTAAGGTTGAGCCTATTTCTACTAGTCATGCAATATTTATTTACTTATTAATTATTACTATAGCCGTTTTGACACTCTACAAAAACCTCTAAAACCATAGAAATGTAAAACAACATTAAGATATGAGCGGATTCTTCCATTTTAAATTTATATTTAAATGCGAATATCTTGTAAACAATTAAATATAGGCATTTGATATGTCAGATAAAAAATATCTAGAATTTTATGCAGAAAACAAAAATGTAACAAAAATATAGGGAGTCATTGAAAACAATTAACTTTTTCCTTGTACGGACTTTTTGATACACCCTTTATACATAACGTTGTGCGCAAAATATAGAGCAGCAGAAACAATAATATTTTTATAAAAAACATTTTTTTCCAATTTGAATATTTAAAAAGAATAAACTCTACTTTACAGACTTACCTGTAATTATATATATATATAATATATATATATATATATATATATATATATATATATATATATATATATATATATATATATATATATATATATATATATATATATAATTATATATTTTAATATAAAAAAAAAAAAAAAAAAAAAAATTACATAATTTTTTTATATCACATTAATAATTATTACAAAATAAAGACATGTAACAATAAAATTAAATTTAAAACAAGCGACAATATTTAAATTATTATTTACAATAAAATGTTTTATATTTATTTATTAAAAATTAAAAATCTGTACATACCTTGAAAGCCTATTATCTGCGTCTCGCAATAAGTATGGAATGCGATATCGAACCAGGAAATAAAAACGTTTTTATTATTTTAAATATTTTTTTTATAATTCTTTTTTAATATTACTATACGGAAGTATTCATTTTAAGGATATGTACTAAAATGTACATAATATAAAGATCGTCCTAAAATAATAGCTACAATTTAAAAAATAATTATTCAATAACTTAGTTAATAAGATTGCAGTATATTTGACTTAATTTATTGATGTCCTGTTTATCATTATTACTGTATTTCGCTCTTTTTTATATGTATCATTTCCTTAATTGTTAATTTGTGGTAATTGTTGTCTTGAGTCAAGAGTGCAGTTTCCTTAAAATTAAATTCATGTTTGTCATTTTTCTTATATTTGTGCAGGGCAGTTGAGGCATTTTTGGTGTATTTATGACCATTAAGGCGGCTACGCAAATACTTAGTTGTCATACCAATATATTTTTTCAGGCAGTTAATACAAGGTATTGAGTACACTACATTAGATGTTTTCTTCTTTGGTACAACACTCTTTAAAGAAGTAAACAAAGGGCTTAAGAGGTTCTGCGCTTTATGACAAACTGTAATTTGATGCTTGGCAGAGTATATTTAATTATATATATATATATATATATATATATATATATATATATATATTTATATATATATATATATATATATATATATATATATATATATATATTATATATATATAAAAATTATATATACAATATGTTCGAAATTTAAATGTTTAGAACTATTGGTACACACTGTATGAAATCTGGAAATTGGAGATAAAACAACATTTTGTGTTCGCTGGAAGTACAGGGTTTTCATTTATATTTTGACACCCACTTACAACGAGAACTAAAAAGGATAGAAAAAAATTTCGTGTTTAAATATTTCATATTTTTTTATCTTTTAAGCATAACAAAAGAAACAAATAAACATCAAAAAGTTAAGAAAAATGAATAAGTTAACTTTTTTTAAATGGAACACCCTGTATATTTTTATTTAGAATATAAGGTCTATCCATCCTCTTTTCAAAAATATATTTAATTTATTTATGCGTTTTTTTTTAAATCAGTATCTCAACGAAAAATATGGTTTTTGGAGAAGAAGGTATGACACTCTTAGATGGCCGCCAAACCTGAAATATTAAAAGAGAAAATTTTGTAATTTTTTTTACGAAAACAATGGAAATGTTGATAAAAAAAACTATTAAAAACCTACTAAAAATGATTAAAAATGATTAACCAAAAAAAAAAAAAGTGGGTATATAACATACCTACTTATTTTATATATTTTAGTTTGTTTCCTTAACCCTAACTTTGGCCTCGTTTTTAAAAGCTCTATAAATCCGGCCACTAAATAATTTAGCTCAGGGCCGCCGCCAGAAAAAAATGTAGAGGGGTCAAAAATTTTAAGTAAATTTACTCGTGTAGAATTAATTCAATTAAAAAAACAAATAAATATACCACAACTTTAATTTCTTACGACGAACATACCCTGACTCCCCCTGCCGGCGGCCCTGCATTAGCTTATTATTCCGATTATTAAAATAAAAAAACATTATAAAAATATTGCATAACGTCAACCCTTTCACCCACATAACCTTGTAACCACATCGCTGAAATAAAACCGGTCACATACTCTTCTTAAGTGTATTACTTAATGTGCCAAAAAATCAATATCTATTTTATTTTTGGGTTATGTGCCAACAGACAGATCGACACACATGTTGATATATAGAACCATAAACAAATTAAACCTAAAAACCTGGAAAATAATTTATAACCTAATATATCTATTAGTTAGCCCATTTCAATTTTAAGCAAAAAAATGGTTTTAAATTTGTATAGAATTTTTTTTCAACATTTAAGGCCCAAGACATGAAGCTTGTCATAAAATACACTAAATAATCACGCCAATTAAATATTTTTTTAAGTCCTAACCTCTAACCTTCCAAAATATTTTTATGTTTGAAAAAAAAAAAAAATTATTTTTTATATGAAATTCTTAAAAGCAATAACTAAGTGACAAAGGTTATCTTTAAGTGAGAAATAAATTGTGTCAAAATATGTTAATATTTTTGGTAGGTCGTCAGCTTCTTAGAAATTAATGAATTTTACAGACTTATACATTTAAAATTGAAATTATAACCATACACTGACTATTGAACAACAGCAATTAACGTGTTTTATTTACTACAAAACATAACATTCATGTTTTCAAGACAAGGCCGCGTTGCCACAATGTTAAAGTTATCCACAAAGTGCACTGAATTTAATGACGATTTTTCAACACTACATTCCATAATTCGAAAATATAAAGTATATTCTTTCTTCGTTTCTGTATAGTACTCAGGCTGCCATCATACGTTCATTGTCAGCACCATCGTCTGGGTCTGGATCCTGACCACACCTAATTATCCAAACAGTAGTAAAAAGGCCCATAATTATTTTTACGGCCACAAATAGTTATGTTGTCGACATTGTGGGAGGTAGTAGCAAGACCCTTTAAATACGTGTAAAAAATGAGGTTAAAGGACTCAATTCTACTACACCAAATACAGAAATACGACTATTCTAGTTGGCGGGAGATTCTCTTCAATCCTTGCGGACTCGCCAATAAAATTTCCGATGTAAAAATAACAATACATACTAGCGAAGAAATAATTTAATACAAACAAAGTAAAGGCAATTGCAGGGTAAATTAGGTTGTGAATTACTAGACACCTATTATTGTTGGGTTTTCCTTTTATAACCTTAAGGGTAAAGAGGAATTATTGCTATATCTTACAGGTCACATTTTAGTTTTAATCAGATAATTCAAACCCACTTATAAAAAATAAATATTTTCAAATCGTTTGTTGCAGCTTAAATCCTTAGGAAAAAAATGGTTTATATACTCCATTTATACTAAAAATGATCAACATTAATTTATTATTATGTACTCTTCTATGCTTTCTATAAATTTCTTTTAAAAATTCAAGAACGCACTTGAAAAACGCAACACTTACTACCTGGCAACCCTGCACAAACACCGGCGCATCGCAGGCGCCGCGCCTCTTCATTGGCGCCTAGCACCTACCTGTTGGCTCCACCCCTCGCACCGAATCCTGTTCTCCCATTGGCCCGCGAGTCCCCTAACGAAAGATATATAAAAACATTAGGCGCACTGTGAAATGTCATTTACGCTCTAGCTTTCGTTGAGAGAGTTCTCCGTGCGGTCTTCAGCGATAGTCAACGTGATTGTGTGCGGAAGTGTTTAGCAAGTGTCATCTTTGGATATTTTTAAAGCAGTCGACGGGGTAAACCTGAAAAATTCGTTAATATGAAGGCTGTAGTAGCTCCAGTTTGTACGGAAAACGCGGTTTCTAGCGGAAAAGTAACGAAACCCAGACAGAAGGATATAGAAAACGAAGAAATCCAAATGTACTTGAGTAAATTAAAGGATTTGGTTCCATTTATGCCCAAGAACAGAAAATTAACGAAGCTGGAAGTGATTCAGCACGTAATAGACTATATATGTGATCTTCAGTGTGCATTGGAAACGCATCCAGCAGTGAACACCTTTGATGCCCAGACAGTTTTGAGCCAAAAAAAATCGCAGGGAGCCGTCAGCCCCAGACAACCACTAGGAATTAGGCAGAGCCCCAATACAATCCTAACACCTTGCGAAGCCCCAGTTTTGCAAAGTTTAACGGTAAGTTCATAGTTTCACGTTATTTAATTTAATCCAATAAACACATTTTTTAGTTAAATTAATCTGTCAGTCTTACGTATTCTTATTACTGGCTGCATTTTGATAGCGTTTATATCTATTTCACTTATGACGACGAAAAAGAAGGTCTTTTGCACTTTATATCCCAATTATAACATAGTACCAGTATTTAAAACACCGTGATATATTTTTTTATGAAAAATGCCACTTTCATTTTTTACAAAAAAAGACATAAATATTAACAGTACGTGTATGTTAAAACGCAATCATAAACAAGTTATTTTTTATTTTACTATAGCTTGAAACCAATTTTTTAAAACACTTTGGATGTTATCTTTTGATTTCGTTAAATATTGATGGATCATATTTTGTATCCTTTACTCTAAAAAAGTTCACATATGTATTTCAAATACTTTGCACCTCAGAAATTGACCTGAAATTGTACCCCCACATACATATTGAAAAATAACCAAGGCAGCACACGTGCATTTTGCAGATGTTCAACCAAACACCGTTAAGTTATATGTAGCTGCTAATACAATGTGAAATGTGTACCCAGATACATAATATATACATCAATACAATATTAAAAATCCAGGTGTTAATATTGATATGTTTTTTGTTTAGCCTTTCTTTTATGTTGGGAAAAAAATAATAATATATTTTTCCACAATTACCATACCACTAAATTCATTGTTCGTACCATTAGGAGTTGGTAATTTAGTTTGCAATATTTTTTCCCAACAGCGGTAAATTTGCGGTGTGGCAACTGATTATTTAGAAATTTAATGGTGTTTTTAAGTTTCTTAATATGTTTGTACACACGCACGAATAAAAATCTAGGACATGTCATGACATTTTTACTTGTTTTTTTCCTGTAATTGAGGTCACTAAATGTATTGTTATTTTAAACGCTTAACGCTCTCATAATTATGTTGTTTAGAAAAATTATATGTCAATGTTATAGCTTAATTAAATTTTTCGTCTAATTTTTAAAAAAATATATTTTTTTATAGCAGACATAGGTACCTACTGTTCCCAACGAAATATTTAACCAAAAAATTATGCAGATTTCTTAGTTTTGGGGTTGTAATTACAACCTATAATGAATGTTACTTTTATCTTTAATTAATGTGATATCGTTTTTTTAATAGCAGAAGTAGTGCTACTTACTACATCCGCTACCAATCAATCAAAAGCTTACAGTAAATAACACCGTATTTTATTATCCAAACATATATCCCAGACCAAACTGTAATGTTTCTTGCTTCCCCCTATCTTTTAATAAGTAAGTTAATAAGTAATGTAACACCAGTCTATGAGCTCCTAAATGAGAAAATTCATGACAATATTAAAAGAGATTCTGACATCTGGCGATTTGGAACACGTGCAATACGCAGCTGTGCTTCTATCAATAAACTGTTAGGATAAGTCGCTCGGAGCGCTCAAATACGCCGTCTAGTTTACGTAATCAATAAAGGACGTCTCGGACTCTGAGCGACAATAGTCGATACACACAAGCGACCTTTTTTAAATCAAGACGGCCTTTCATGGGGGTACATCTATGGGCTCATTCAGAGGTTGTTAGTTTAATTTCGAAAGGAAATGACTTGTTAAATATTTAATTTTTTATTAGGGATATGATATGTGTTAGCAAGAACCGTTACATTACGTCCAGGTGTCTTTTAAATACAAAGCAGTGTCACAAATAGGTTGTGTATTTAAAAAAAATATATTAACAACTTCTAGTACATGAAAAAATCACTCCTTGTTAAAAACATTAAACTTTTGTTACTTAAGAAGCTAAACAATTACTACAGTGAAAGCATTTAATCCTTTTTAGAATCATAAATACTCATAATCCTATTTTTTGTTTCAGACGGCAGAAGCCCTCACTCCATCAGACAGGATGTCTACCTAAATCTTGTGATACTCGAATAACAAGTGAGAAACGTTTTTTGTTGACTCTTTCTCATTCCACTGTATAAAGTCCCCGAAAGAAATGTAGAAGACGTAACGTTAATTACGTAGAAAATACTTCCATCATCTCAAGGAGTACCAAAAATGATAGCTGATGTCGTATCGTGAAGCTGTAATATTTTTGATGATTTGACGATCCACTTGTGGGGAAACATGACTGACTTTTATGATTCTTAAATTATTTATAAAAGAATACGCTATGAATGACTAGAAAACAATGTGCTAGTTTGTGGGAATGAGGTGGATGTTTGTCGGTGAATGTGTAGTTTTGTACAGAAAATATTCGATTTTTGACTTAGTGTACACTCCCTGTATATTTAAACCTATACCACGACATCAAGTAGATTGACAAGTATGCGAAAAAGGCAAATGTAAAACATTTCTTCTCCATATATTTTAATATACTAAGGTTAAATATACAGAGTTGTTGCAAATTTTTGTACCTGTTACGTTGCAATTTTCTGTTATTAAGTTAATGTATATATCTACATAATATATACCAGGCGGGTCAAAAAACAATATTATTTTAATTTAATTCACATTTTTGTACTGGCATAATCAATTTTTAGTCGCACACATAGTTTTCTTCAGTTCGTAACAGTTAAATATTTAGTTATTAATTTTGTGACTTTTTTTCTGTGATTTTTAGCTTATAATAGTGTTTAAAATATTTGTATAAAATATAAAATTAAAGATATGATTTTTAAGACCACATGTTCTCTTTAAACCTATATAGATTTTTGTAAAATTTGTAAAGTTTTTGTTTTTTTGTAAAAGAGTTTTTTGTAAATAAGAAATATTATTAGAATACACAATTTTGTTACATAGATTTTTATGTAAAAGAATTTTTTATGATTTAAAAAGAAATATAAATCCTTTTATTTCCGAAAATATATTTTTGGTGTTATTATTTATATGTACCTTACTTTAAAAAAACTAAATTTCGCTGGTATAATTTTTATATTTTATAACTCAAGATCCATTTAAAAAATGCTTTGCAAAAGATTCCTTCCCGATTTCCATCTATTACTCCAATTATTATAGCAAAATAAAAGGTCATTTTTGTAATTAATGTTAACAGATATCTGACTGCGTCATGACTTCCGGAATAACCGGTAGATTACTAAAATCAAAAATCCAACCAATTTTTTTCAGGTCATTTTTTTAAACAATAATTATTAAAAAAGGCCTTTTTTTCGTTTTTTTTTTTAAATATAACAAAAAGTACTGGCTATATCACTTCCTAAAGACCGTTTATAAAAATTTAAAACCTACAAATGGTTTTTAAAAATCCCCATTTTCACCGAGAAAAACGGAAAATCGCTTAAAACAGACCTTATTTCAAAATTCGTACCTTTGTTAATTTTCAATATTAAGGGCTGATTTTTAAAGAAATTATAGTCAATAACGTATACTGGAGATGAAAATTGTCGCATTAATAGTTTTTATTCAATCGCACTATAAACAAATTAGGCCCTTATCTTGCAAGTGCCGTAAATATTAGCAAATGGACCGATTTGAATTTTTAAAACGGCTTTTTAAAGTTGAGATTAAAAGCTACAAATTGTATATCTCACATTTTCATATAAGTTTGGAGAACATTGTTAAAAATGCTTGTGAACTTAGCGCGTCAAGCAAAAATTTGCGACCGAGACATGAAGGGGGCACCCAATAGCGAAGGAGAAGCGAGAGACGGGCTGCGTGCATCGGGCCCTCGACGGAATTTTTGCTAGACGCGCTAGGTTCACAAGCATTTTTACAATGTTTCCCAAACTTTTATGAAAATGTGAGATATTGTAGCTAATCTCACTTAAAAGCCGTTTTAAACAATGGTCCTGCGAATATTAGGGGCATTCAGTAGCTAATTTGTTTATAGTGCGACTGAATAAAAACTATTAATGTGACAATTTTCATCTTTCGGCAGCTCAAAGTATATGTTATTGACTATCACTTCCCAAAAAATAATTCCTTAATATTAAAAATTAAGGGAGATACGAATTTTTGAAAAAAGGTCTGTTTTAAACGTTTTTCCGGCTTTTCTCGGTGAAAAATGGTCGGATCGGGATTTTTCAAAAACCATTTTGTAGGTTTTTGAATTTTCTACAAACGGTCTTCTATAAGTAAGATGATATAGGCAGTACTTTTTGTTATATTCAAAGAAAAAGGCCCTTTTTTAATAAAATTACCTGAAAAAAAATTGGTTGGATTTTTGATTTTAGTAATCTACAGGTGATTCCGGAAGTCATGGCGCAGTCAGATATCTGTTAACATTAATTTAAAAAAAAATCTCTAAAGATTGGACTATAATATGTTCATTTTAGTACATTTTGCTTATTAAAGAGAAAAGCAACCAGTACTGATGGCTGATGATACTACGGACCCAAATTTGCGTTGGAACTATTTGAGGGTCAGAAATCTTTAATTTTCCATTTTTTTTACCAAAAGTTAAACCTAACTAGGGTTGCCGCGAGACGAGACGAGATAAAGCCTTGTCTCGTCTCGTGTCGAAATTTCGAGATAATATATTTCGAGACGAGACGAGACAAGGGTCGAGACAGACGGACAAACTGTCGTCGTTTGTCTCAAGTTTTTTTTTGGTTTTTTTTAAATTTAAAATTTAAATTTTTAATATATAGGCTTTAAAAGTAATGTATAGGAAAACTTCAATAAAAATTAGTTGGGAGTTTAAGAAAATGCTTGGCCCGTCGATTTTAAGGTACATGTTACACATTTTTTAAACAAATTTTTTTATGTCTGAACAGTTCAGTGGTAATAAAAAGACATATTTTTTAAATGGAACACACATATTTTATCATTACATTTTTAAATTTCCCTTTAAAGCAATGTTCATTCTCAATTTTTTTACAAATTTTTAACTTTTTCCATAATAATTAAGTATACCCAAACCATCCTAAATGGCAATATTCTTATACCTACAGAATTTTCCCGGGAATAATTCATAAGAAATATAGGAATTTCTAGAAATGAATAAAAAAGAATGCAAAACTGTAAAAATATGAGTAGGTATAGGTAGTCTATTTTAAATTTAAAAAATTACTCTTGTAGCATCCTAATATTTTATGGATGTCCCCGGGCTAATTCAAAATATCGTTAAAATTTAACATACTATTTAACCATATACCTAATACTTACATAAGCACATAATCTACAAATCTTATATTCAAGGCATTAAATTACTTACTCCTCGCCATCGTTGACTCACCCTGTACACTATATACCTACAAACTAATTGCAAAATCTGCTGCAAACTGGTATGTATTTTAAGAAGGAAGCATTGTTTTTAGTTTTTAAAACATAATAGCGGCATATCCTCAACTAATAGAAAAACATGCATAAACAACCCTTTGCATAGGCACCTAATGAAAAACATTTGAAATAAACCGTAGAAGCAAAATACGTAAAAAATACGGTCTGTCCCATTTATGATGTATCTCTTTTTTGGAACACCCTGTATGAATGCTTATATTTTTTTATAACATGCCTTGTAAAATAAAAGTTAAAGTGATTGAGCTTTTCTTAAAATTGTGTAGTTTTCTCAAAAATTGGTGATTTCAGACTTTACGGACACCCATAATATGCAACCAAAAATAAAATAAAGAATCTAATAATTTGTTTTTTTATTTAAAATTAAAATATAGAACATATTTATAAGTGACATAAAAATGTCCACAAAATAAAAAAAAAAATCTAAAACATAATGGAACATAAGTCATTAACTCTATTACAAAACACAGGTAAAATGTTTTCTAGAAATTTTTCTTATAATTATACAGGGTGTTTGAGCAATAGTTTTAAAATCTTTAACAGCAGTTAGATCTTGCAAAAAGTCTCTATAAATATAAGTCCGGATATGCATCGTTTCAAAATTGGAAAAACAGTCCTAAAGTTAAAAAGAAGCTTTAATTGTACGTAATTTTTAAAACAATTATTTTGATAAAACAACTTAAAATACAACTTTTTTTGTTATTTGAGTTTTTTCGAGAGAAAAAGTAAAACTCCTACTTTTTAAAAGGGTATAAAAAGAATCGGTTTTAATTTTTTTCTTGAAAGCAAAGCAAATTTAAAAAAATCAAGAGACAGAAATAGTTGTATTTTAAGTTGTTTTATCGAGGTAATACCACGATGCTTAAAAATTACCGATAATTTTTCACGATAGCGTGTTTTTCATAATTTCACGAGTCCGAGGGACGAGTCAAATTTTAAAGAAAACACGCATGAGTAAAAAATTATCTAATTAATTTTAAAGCACGAGCAGTATTTAGAGAATATTTCACGAATCAAAACGTAGATAAAAGAAATTTAGATGGACTTAATTGTTAAAGTTAATAACGGTTTAGAATGTTTAACAAAACGTCATTGTCAGTGTTATTCAATGATTTTAGTAGACAACCTTTCAAAATCTGACATTTTTTTAAATTTCTAAACCGTTGTTAACTTTTAACAATTGCTAAGTCCTTGCAATTTAAAAATCATCACTCGGCCGTATATCTTCGTACCTGTATAATTTTAAAAAACTAGAATATATTGTTTGGGGATTTATTACAGTTAGTTCACTTAAGTTTTAAGTCATTAAAAGTTTTCGAGATGTCTCGTCTCCTTTGTCTCGGCTTGTCTCGAAGGATTTTATCCCTCTCGTCTCGAAATTCGAGACAAAAGTTAGACGAGACAAAATGGCTTCGAGACGAGACGAGACGTCTCGTATCTCGTGTCTCGCGGCAACTCTAAACCTAACTTATTGCATTTATTTTTAAAGTTAAAGAAATAAATTAAACAAAAACAGTTTTGTATGATAAATAATGTTTTCTTCTTAATTTTTTATATATTTTTTTACAAATATTTATAAAAAAATAATAAAGATTTAAAGCGAAAATAAAAAGTAGATATTTATGAAATTTCGCAATTTCCGATATAAAAAGGTGCCATTTCACTAACATTACCAAAGGTCATAGGTTCGAATCCTATCAGAAGCGTAATGCTTTATTACATTTTTATTATGGTCATAAGAACAATGTGATTAATAGGGAAAGAACAAGTGTTAGTTATCTTAACAGTATCACATATACAATATAAATCATAAAGCAAGTCTCCGGGTGAATCGCGAATAAATTAAATTAAATTTAAAAAATATATAAAAGATGCTAAAATTGGTGTCCCCAGCCATAATACATTTTTCCAATGTTTTTCCTCATGGGTTGATTATTTTACTCGTGCAAAAATTCCAGGCATCTTCCGAATTTGCCATTTTTAAGTACCCCCATAAATAATAATCCAAAATTAGATACGGTCTAAGAGCCTTTTTAAAATACCCATGTGACAAATTTTTAAAAATAAGTTAAAACATACTTGGCAATGCTTGTGTTTTTTACATTTTTTTCGTTTTTACATTCTCCTGTGTATATGGCTTAATTGTATTTACATAAGGCTTGATTACGGGAAATGGCGGGAGATACAAAGAAAACTCAAGGGACACATTTTGTTTAAAACAAAAAATTTAATTTGAGAAAATGACAAAAATTTACTAGTGGCGTACCAAAAAAAAAACCTACGCAAATATCCGTACGCACGCCACTGAGTAAGTGACGAAGTCAATTTTTTTAGTATTAGTACAAAGGGCTCTGTTAAATTAATTTCTGGCTTAAATTTCGTTTCATTATCTTTTAGCGTTTAAAAGTCATTACACCAAAACAATTTTTGATGTTTTTTAACATCCTGTAACTTAAAAACCAATACTCGTAGAGCAAAACTTTATTCCAAAAAGATATGATTTTTTACGTGGGAATCCACTGTTAAACGTATTTCCAACTTTATGGTCACTATTCTAGTTTTTACCAAATGCTGGGTTACCCCAGGGTACAGTGTTATCACCAATTCTATTTTTTTTTACATTAACGATATTTTTTCCATGATTAATCCTATCCATGGAATCCATTCCCTGTGGAACCTGCTGCTTGCAGAGGTCTTTCTTTCCCTCCATATCTCCAAATCTTTAAATCTGATGTTAATAAACTCTTACTTCACCTAAGAGACCCACTGTACAGGGTTTTTCCGTATATTTTGGAGCACCACCAGAGCTTTTATTTTAAGAGTTAAAAAAAACTTTAAATTACAAAAGTTGAAGTATTTTTACTGAACCGCCAGAATTTGTCAACAGATCAAACAAAAGAGCATCGAAAATATGTTTAAAAATACCAAGTTTTTTTTTTAAATGGAACATCTTGTATATTATTATTTTTTTTGGCTTAAATTTTGATACATTGAAATATTGTCTCCCCTATTGAATTTACAACAAAATTGTATTAGACTATTTTGAAGACGTTGATAAGATTAGCTCACATACTAAATTTTTTTTTTATAAGGCAATTAAAAGTTATTTAAGAAAAACTATTTGAAAATCGTTGCATACCTGCTACATACCTTAATGAATCCACTAGTATTCAACATGTTTTTTATATATATATATATATATATAAAAATAAAAATATAAAAATATATATATATATATATATATATATATATATATATATATAAAATATAAAAATAAAAATTTTTTTTTTTTTTTTTATTTTATATATTTATTTTTAATTAAATTAAAATTTTTTAAAGGAGAAAATAAAATACAGATTGATTTTTTTAAATCGTTTTGTAAAAAGATATTGGTTTTTGAAATTTTACTAGGTCTGTTTGTTATTAAGAAATAGTGTACACTATTGTATTCTTTTTTTTACGTAATCGCCTTTATGGAAGGTGTATTTTAGGACTAGGTAGGTCCAAAGAGTGTAAAATACTACTGAATAACGAACAGAATTTATGTGTTGTGTGTACAGTCTCCTAAAAATTATATTTTTAAGGATTGAATTGAACAAAGAGTCGTTTAATCTTGTCGGCGTTACTTTTGAGAATAACCCCAACTGGCACAAACACATTACATTCATAGCCCGGTAGCTTCAAAAAGCTTGGATCCTTTTTGAGCCAGAAAATTTTCTCTTCTTCAATTTTATACTCTGTATGTATCCCAAATCAGACCCTCTTTAGAATACTGTTCTCATGTTGGGGGAAAGGCACCCCTACAACACTTGGCATTTTGGACTTATTAAAAAGAGCCGTTCGTCTTATTAATATTCCATGCACCTCACAGAAATTTTTTTCTTCCCCCAATTGAGGATCTGTCGCTCTTCTATAGGTATTTTACGATTTTTGCTCAGAGGATTGGCCAGTATAATTTCCCTCTGGCAGGTCCCAAGAGAATAGTGCAACTTTTATGCATCCTTTTACAGTTCAGTTAGAGAACCCCGAACTTCCCGCTTTTTCGTTTTTAACCCTAGAGTGTCAAGACTATGGAACCTGCTGCCCCAGAAGTTTTTCCTTCTCCTCCCAATTCAAATATTTAAGTCCCGTGTGAACAAACACCCCCTTACCCACTTAAGACACCCAGGTAAGTTAGTATTAGGCATCAGCCTTTATCCAAAAAAAAAAAATTGAACCTCTTACTTTTGGTAAAGTGGGTCTTATTTGGAACGGCTAAAGGGGCCCTTTAAAAATTAATTTTTGTTAGAGGAGGGGGTGGATTCGGCCGGATGGCATGGAAGAGACGAAAATGTGGACAGGCCGGGCTTTAACTTATATAAGGATAATTTGTCTACAACTTTAAAATACTGGAAGGAGAATTTTTATTTTGAAGATTTTAAAAAAAACTTCCCGGGGAAACATCTTATAAAAAAATATCCACATTATAAACGTTTGAATTTGTTACTTCTGAGTTAGAGAAAATAATTTATGAATGGCCCTGGTATGGTAATATACTACAATGTCAATAATATTTAGTAAATTTGTACTAAATTGTTCCAAATAATAGACGCAAAAGCTGAAGAGGTGTTTTTCTATGAAACTTTAAAAATAACTCGAGTGGGCCACCTGCCGAAAAATTTAATTGTTGTAAACTTGAAATTAAGTCAAATTGTTTCCGTTCAAGGACGCATTGAATGTATTGTTTTTTTAAGTGGAGAGATAAATAGATATTTTTAAAGTGTTCAATGTCTACCCATCCTTAAGGGTTCCCTATCTTTGTGTAAGATTTTCTATATCGATAAATAAGGCGTTCAAGAAAAACTCACTCAAAGGGTCGAGTCAGGAAGTTTTAACTTGCGATTATCTGAAATGTTAAAAACAGGTAGTTTAACAAAAGTTCTACAAAAGCTATTAGGTTTCACTAAACATTATTTAATGGCTTATATTCTCAACTCACTAAAGGATCATAACACATACATTGAGAACCAAAATTTTTATTTTTTGGAGAACACACTCCTATATAAAAGGACATTAGTAAATCACACAAACAATCTCTAATTAAATTTTTTTGGTGATCGATGTTTTCTGTTGGCCAACTCTGTATTGATGTAAATCACAGAGTTATCATTTAGCCCTCTCTAAGTCAGAAAACGAACTTTTATCCGTACGGGCTTCTTCCATCTCGGCTCAATGGATTAAGTATGGCGCATAAATTTCGACACAAAATAAAAAGCAAGTAAATTTCAATTTACACTTTTATTAAAGTTATCTAACGCTGCATTATCTCCAAACAAACAAAACTACTTCTAAAAATGAAAAAATTAAACTAGCCAGAACTAACCGTGACATTTTCTGACTCAAGATGGTGTAAATGCTGTTGATTTGAAGAAGTAGTAATCAAGCACTACACGGCCGTACTAGAGGGTGGAGCAGAGGGGGCGACCCCCCTCTCAGGAGCTACAGACTTATCAAAAATAAGATTAAAAATTAAATTGAAAAAATGCTAAAAATATTTTTTTATGGAACCCCCAAATTCTTATAATTTTATCGTATTTAACATTAGAAATAAGGTCAACTTCGTGAAAGGTTGTTTATTTCAAAAGGTTTTAATTTTCTACTTATTGCCAAATCAATATTTTTATAGGGATATTTTACTGCTGATTTAAAGTTTTGTTAATACTCAGTTGGCATTGATGGCGTTAGCTCTTCTCAACTAGCCTAAGCTTGTTAAAATCGGCTTAGCCTTTTCGAAGATACAGGGTGTTTTTTACGGAAACCTTTAATACCCCCACCACTTTATTTTTAGAGATACAGCAAAAATTGTCAAACAAAAAAGGTTCTGATTATCCTCGACTTAAAAGATCAGGTATTTTTTGTTACGTTAATATAGCAAAATTCACAGAAACATCACTTTTTAAGATTCAAAGTTGCAGTTACGCCCCCTAGCGGCCATTTCAGAAACTTGAAAATAATTTCCAGCCATTTCTCTTGACCACTTTTACCAAAAATATTTTTCCCCAACGCAGTGCGATAAATATTTTCTGAGATACAGCCGGCGTCCTTTCTTATTTGGACACCCGATACACGCCCGCTCCAGTTCCCTGCTCGGTTTTGAAACCATCCGTATACCAGATGATGTCTCCAACCGTGCCGGGTAGATCGGGTTGCTGCCACTCACTTCGATCTGGAATTTTTACCTCGAAGTTTTTGTTAAATGAGTATTGGGCAATCATCTGGTCTGTTCTCTCGTCCAGGATGTTGCCGCCAACCTGACTTTTTATGTTGTTGTGTCCCAAACTAGCGTAGACACCAGTTGGTTTTTGTTGCAGTCGGAAGTAGCTCATTCTTGCCTTTCCCATCACTATGAGGTTAAGTGGTGGAAGGTCTAAGAGACACTCCATGGCTGCTGTTGGGGTTGTTTTAATTGCTCAGTTCTTTGTCGCATTTTTGTCCACCATACCAGTGATGCGTATGATATCATAGGCCTTACCACCATGGTGTATAACCAATAAACCATGTTTGGTTTAATGCCCCATGTTCTCCCATGAGCGCGTCTGGCGAGAGGTGTTACGAGTAAATGACTTTAACGAATTCTTAACAATAAATCCGCATAAGTCGTATACGAATTGTTGTAAATAAAATTACAATTATAATATGTTTATTTTTGTCGAGAATAATAAACTCTAAATCAATTTTACTGCTTAGCTGTTTACACAGATAAGAAGACAATGTAACATGCTTGTTTACCATGTAGTAAGTGCAGGTGCACCAATGATTTTTTAACCACTTTATTCCCTTTATCACTTAAAGGCATATGTATGAATGTATGTTACTTACAGAGTTACAACCTTAGAGAGTAGCAATTTAAAAGTTCTTAGCATAGTGTCGTTTATATTAACGAGGATTAACGTATACAGTATACTTTTATACTTTAAATTTATTCCCAAAATTACAAATTTTTTTCAAAATGTTGGCAGTTTTAAAAAATTTTCTAATTTTAAATTTGTCCCCCCGGCCCTATAATATAAAAAAAACTGCAAAACCCCCCCGGGGGGTTTCCCAAAGGGTTTTTAACCGACGTCCTAAGGAAAAAGTCCAAGATCTAAAATTTTCCTTTTACTTTCAACCCCAAAAATTTTTTTTTTTTTGGGGGGTCCCAATGAGAAACCAAACCCTGAAGGGAAATTTTAATTAAAACAACAGAAAGGGGCCCGGGGCGAAATTTTCGGTATTTTTGGGGGGTAAATTTTTTCGTTCCCAAAACTTTGTCAATTCTGCCGAAGCCCCGTAAGAGGTGGTCCCCCACCTCGGGGGATTTTCCCGATTGGAAAAACATTTTTTTAAGGGTTTTCCCTTTTTTTTTTCCCCAGAATCTGCCATATAAATGATGGTCCTTTCCTTGGGGTTTCCCATTTGACAAAGTTAGAAAGAGCTGCAGCAACTCACCCATTCCCCCCGATAAGCCAAAAACCGCCCCTGGGAAAGCCCCCCCAAAAAACCAGGGAACCCCCCACGGCCCCTGGGCAGTCCACACTTAAGAAATAACGTAAAACCAAAACTTTTTTTTTAAGTTTATTTTGCAAACTTATATGTACTTTATTATTATGGCTTATAATGTTATTTTTTTGATTTTTAAAAAACCCAAATTAGATTAATTATTTTTAAACCCTTTTACGACTTTAAATTTTTAGTCCTGTTTTAAAAAATTTACAAAATTTTTTTTTTTTTTCCAGCCAAAAGGCTGATGCCAAAGACTAACGTACCGGGGTTCTTAAGTGTGGTTAGAGGGAGTTTGTTCAAAGGGACTTAAATTTTTGGGAACTGGGAGGAAAGGAAAAACTTCTGCGGCAGCATATTCCAAGTCTTAATTTAAAATGAAGGAACAAAAAAACAAGAATTTGGGGGGCCTCTCTAACGAACTGTAAAAGGATGCAAAAAAATTGCACTACGGGCCCGCTGGGAGCTGCCAGAAAAAAATTTTTCTAAAACCTCGAAAAGGCCGTGAAAAACCTAAGAAGAGCACATTCCCCCTTAGCTCGACGGGGGGCCCCAAAAGAGGAGGCCTTTTGTAAGCGTGGGACATTAAAAGAAACGGCTCTTTTTTGAATGGAGTCCAGAATGCAAATGTTGTAGAAACGCCATTCCCCAGACATGAGAAAAAAAAGGGGCTGATTTGAGATAAAAAAAAAAAAACCCCGAAAGAGGAATCCAAGTTTTTTTTAAAAGCTGAGGCTATGGATGTTATGTGCTTTGCTAGTTGAGGTTATTCCCCAAAAAAAGTAACCCAAAAAAAAATCTTTTTTTTGGAACTTGGCCGCTCATATGTAACGGATGAGCATTGGCAATTTTTTAAAAATTTTTAAAAAAATAAAAATTTTTTAATTTTTTTTGAAAAAAAAAAAAATTTTCCATAGTATTATCTTTTTTTTTTAAAAAAAAAACCGCCAACCTTAAATAACTATGGTTGTGGACATGCTGATAATTTTTAACGTTTTTTTTTTTCAAATAAGTCTCGCAATATTTTAACAATTATTTACGATTGTTGTTTTATTTCTTTAAAAATCGTATAGTTTTGTAAAACTATTAAAACACAGGATGTGCTATTAAAATATATGTAATCAGACTCTTCGAACCTCATACACGATAAGTGATTCGGTGTGGTTTAACCTAAACGAAAGTTGCAGAACCAGGGTTTCCTATCAAATTCTGATAAAGCTTGGCTTTGTCTTCACCAAAAAGGTTTAGGGCTTAATTCTAGTTAACCATTTATGTTTTGTTCATTACATATATTATGTCTACGTTTAACTTTTTACATGAGAAAGTTTCATTCACCGTGGAATTAGTAACAAATATAATTTTTTTTTCTTAAATAATTAGACGCTTTCAAAAAAATTAACCAAAAGAAAGCCCTTTGAAAAAGTTTTTGTGCAGAGTTCCAATTTTTTAAAAAAAAATTCAATTACAATTACCAATTTTCTTTAAGTAGTAGTAAATTACGATTACCAATTACTAGCATGTTTGTTAAAAATAATTTTAAATTTTAAAATTTAAAAATTAAAAAAAATTTAGTTTTAAACAATTACTCAAAATTACCCCTATTTAAAAAAAAGATATCAAAAAAAATAAAAAAATTTTTAAAATATGCATAAAGCGCCTCAACTTTTTAAACTGCTTTTCGGCAAGTTCAATATTAAATGACTCTAAAAAAAAAACCCCAAACATTTTTAAAAAAAAAGTAAAAAAAGGTGGCGGTAAATAAGTTCCCCCGGGGTTCAAAGCCCCCCGTTTTCAAGATGCTTTTTCTCCAAAATTCCAGTTTTTCCATAAATAATTAATTTTTTTAGTAATTATTTTTTTGGGGAATTAATTAATTTTTAAGAATTCAATTTCTTTATAATTTTTGAATTATTTAAAATTAAAATTTCTTGGATTCAAAAACAATTACCAATTAGATTAAAATTACCTTTTAAATTGGGAATCCAAATAATTCCCCTTTTTCCAAAAAATAATTAAAGAACCAAAATTTCTAAAAAATAAAAAATTTTTAAATTTTTAATTTTAAATTTTGACAGTTCTGGTTGGGGCCGTTTCCTTTATTTTTTTTTAAACATTTTTTTTAATATTATTAGTATTTTTTAAATTTGGGGGAAAAAAACACAAGAAACTATTTCACTTTTTTTTAAATACAAGGAGAGGGCCCCTAAAGCTAATTACTTTTTTTTTTTCAAAGATATTCTAAATTTTTGGGTTTTTTTGGGCTGGGCCCCTTTTTGGGTTTTTTATTTCCCGGGTTTAAACCGGGGAATAAAAAAAATTATATTTAAAACCCCTGTTTTTTTCTATCGATTTGCCAGAAAACACAAACCAAAAATACCCAAAAAGGGCCTTTTTTATATGAACTTTTAGATTCTTTTCACGGTTTTTTTTCGCGGGGGAATTTTCCCCCTTTTTCCCACGTCGCGAATACTAACCAATGCAGTTCTTTTTAAGATGTCAAGTGATAAAAAAAATTGGGTGCATCCGTATATCGCAAGGAATAGAAGATGATCGTTTCTAGCAGAGAAAGAATTAAAGCAAAATGCTAGTAGGTTTCACGTTTTTTACAGGATGACCAAAGAAAGTTTTACAAGCATAAAAAATTTTTATTGTTTTAATTTTCAAAAAATGCAGCGGCATTTTCACTAAAATTTCCACAAAATTTTAAAGTGGGCCCGTGTTGAAGGCACTAAAGAAAAATGTTGAAAGAAATGTCCCGGCCAAAGATAGGGCCAGGGACAATTTATTATATTTTTTATTACGGGAAAATTTGAATAAAATTTATAAACACTTAAACGACTTGCTGGAGCCATACCATAAATTTAATTTAACTTTAAGTTTCATATTATGGGCAAATTACTTTTAACAATAGAAATTTTCTATGACCAGTTGATCGCTGTCCACTCGACTTAAGTCAAATCATAGCCGACTCAGCAATTTCAAGTGGGGAGAAAAACAAAAGAATGCGCCACGTCCAGTGCGAGCTGGCGCCGGCGAGTCTATAGAACACCTGCAAAGTTAGCCGTGTGAACAGTTGAAAGTCTCGCCCACGATTTTCATTTTTTTAATATATGTATAATTGTTTTTTGCGGGGTTTTTCAAAGTTACTTTGCGGTATAATACTAAAACACTGTTTTAAAAAACAGCATAAAGCTTGAGACCCAAATATACCATGTCAAAAAAAAAGCTTGAATCAATTTGAATCAAAAAAAGGGGCTTAAGTCTGAGATTTTTTTGACTAAAAAATTTTTAAAGCTTTTTTTAATAATTTTTTTTTTTTTTTTTAAAAAATTTTATTTTTTTTAAAATTTTTTTTAAAATTTTTAAATTTATTAATAATTTTTAAAATATATATATATATATATATATATATATATATATATATATATATATATATATATATATATATATAAAATTAAATTTTTTTTTTTATAATATAAAAATAATTTTTTAATTTAAAATAAAAAAAAAATAAAATTTAACCCCAATTTGTAAAACACCCTTGAAAAGGAAACGTCATTAAAAACAATTTTTCTAAAAGGGTTAGAAGCAACTAGCCCCCCCCCGGGGAAAGGGAAAAAGGCTCATTGAAATTAATTTCAACTAATAGGAACCGTTTTTATAATTTTTTTTTAAAATTTTAATTAATTTTTAAATTTTTTTAATTTATTTATTTAAAATTTTTTAAAATTTTTAATTTATTTAAAATTTTTCACCCCAAAAAGGGGTGAACTTTTGAATAAAATGTTTGGCCCCGGGGGTTTTTAAAAATAAAGGCCAAAAAAAATTTTTACACCCCCTTTTTTTTTTTTTTTTTTTTTTTTTTTTTAATTAAATATTAAATTTTAAATTTATTTATAAAATTTTTTATATTTTACAAAAAAAAAAAAGAGTGGTGGATTTTTGAATTTTTTCCCCGGGGGGTTAAAAGGAAAATTTTAAAATTTTTTTAAAAATTCCTAATTTCGGACTTAAATTATAAAAATGTAACATTTTTTTTTTGTCAATTTTTCGACAAAAATTTTAAAATTTAGAAATTTATTTTCAAAAAATATTTTAACTAATTATCCCAAACGCTATATATATATTAGAAAATAATAATACATGATATACGATAAAAAGTTTTTGAAAAACCCCCCTACGCCGGGAGGTAGAGAAAGAGGAGGGGAGGGATGTGATGTGATCCCCCCCAAAATGGAAAGGGGGCAAATAATTAAGTATGGGGGATCTTTTTTTGAAATTTTCGATCTGTAATACCCCTTTTGGAAAAAAAAAAAAACAAAATAAAAATGGGAGTCGATGGGGGAAAAAAACCCCGGGCAAAAAGTTTTTTAAATTTAAATCAATATTAAATTGACAATAAAGTGTTCCAAATATGTAATTTATAATACTAAAATAAGAAAAAAAAAAAGAAGTATTATAAAACTTCTGAATTTCGTAAAAATATGTAAATAAATTATATCGTATAAAATGGATACTCACTGGTATTTTTAATGACGTCAGTGACTTGTTATTAACATATTTTTGATCCCTGTTTTGAATGCAGATTAACGAGGTGATTATTAACCTTTCATGTAAATTACAGCATGTTTTTTGTAAAGAGTTAATAAAATATTTGAATATTTAGAATTGGTACTATATCTACAGTTCGTGTTTACTGCTTTTGGAAAATCCATTTTTTTTAAAGTAAGTGACAGGTTTGTTTTTATTTTAATGGTAAAGAGGTATTTATAAAGATTATCTATCATGTACCTCTACCAGTAGCGGTTTTAAGAACAAGGGGAACAGTTTGGTAAAGAAAATCTTTATTTTGGAATTTGTGAAAAAAAGTGGATTTTTTTTCAGCGCTCCCAGCGAAAAATCCAAGTTTTAAATGCGAATCATCTATTTAAATTTTTGTCGTGAATTTGATCAAATCCCAAATTTCTCAAAATTATTTATGTTTTAGTATGTAGTCATGTCTGACTTTTTAGAGAAAAAAAAATATTGAAAATCATATAGCCGTCACTGGTAGGGGTGCACGACAGATAATCTTTATAAATACCACTCTAACATAAAAATAAAGCTAAACCCGTTATTTACTTTTAAAAAATGGATAAAAAGCAGTAAACAAGATCTGTAGATCTTGTACTAATTATAAATATTTCAATGTTATTAACCCTTTACGAAAAAACATGCTGTAATGTACATGAAAAGTTAATAATCACCTTCAGACAACTACTAACAAGTTTTGTAGAGTCATTTTAATAGAGCAAGGCATTCATTCAGCATATAAACGATATATTCTTGATTCGTTCTGCAAGTATTTTTTTGTATTGGTTCCAGCATAATTTTCTACCCGACAAACCGATTTTAATGATTCTTTTTTACTTCCCTGGCTATAAAGAAATCGTATGTCAAGGTTTTTGCACATCTTGATGGTTTGGAGTAACAAAGCGACTTATGATGCGTTAACAATTCCAGAAATGACGTATGTCCTATATAAATTTTTAACCCTATTTTAACCTCTCAGGTGAAGAAGTTCCAACAATACTATCACTTTCTATTTTTCTAGGTAATCAGAAGCCTAATCACTAACTTCAAAACATTACAACATCAAAAATGACTTTTTTTATTTACAAACTTCATCCCATTTTTAACCCGCCAAGAGATGTAATTCCAAACTTGTTAAAAAACATTTTTAATCGTAACCAATAGCCTACATACCAATTTTTATACTTCTAAGTGGACAAATGACTAAGTTCCATACAAACTTTCATCCCCCTTTTCCTCATTCTAGGCTTGATTCAAGTCGTGCCACGTCTTGAATTAATTATTGTACCTCTTCCCATTTCTATACTCTTCGGTGGGGTCCCTAGATGGCCAAAAACGTGCCTTTTCATTTCCGTCTGGCGATCCTCTGTTCTATCTGTTGGCACTAGCGATGGAAAATTTCCGGAAATATAAATTTGGAGAATATTTCCGAAAATATATCAGGAAATATTAAAAATATATGAAAATATTAGAAATATAAAAATAAAAACTACAAAGCTTAAAAAACTTAATATTAAATTAAAGAGTTTCATAGGTAATAAACATCGTCATTTACTCAGACTGCCAAGCGGCCCTGAAGGCCATCAGTTCTCCAAAAGTTAATTCCGAACTAGTGGGGGACTGTAAACAGGCCCTGGATAAAGTCGGCTTGGCAAACAAACTTACGGTAGCCTGGGTACCAGGACCCGAGGGACACCCAGGTAACGAAGAGGCCGACGACCTAGCCAAAAGAGGATCAGTCATGGAAATGATAGGCCCTGAGCCATTCTGTGGCATCTCGGCAGGCCTCTTTAAAGCATCTATCAAGAGCTAGGTAGACAAAGAGTTTTAAAGCTGGTGGTAACAAACACCAGGACAACGACAGGCAAAGCAGTTCATTAAGACCTGCTCGGCCAAGTTTACCTGGGACCTACTGAGCCACAGTCGTAAAGTCGTAAGGATAACTGTAGGTCAACTAACAGGACATTGCAAACTAAACAAGCACCTGAAAAGAATAGGCCTGGTGGAGGATATGTGAAGCACTATGTAGGCTTAGGTTTACTAGGCTTGGTGAGGAAAAAGCCAAAACCGGCAAGATATATGGAGTGGCCAGTGTCAAGACTCTGGAGTCTAGTTAAGAAGACGGGCCTGGACAAGGTACTCTAAAGAACGATAGGAGAAACCACAATAAATCTGGCAAGGTTGCAGTGGTGGAGGTCATTTTTGCCATCTCCGCTCAAATAATCTAATCTAATCTAATAATCTTCATAGGTAATACCATAACTGCTCAGATTTGGCTGAACATTTTGTACTGTGGCTTTGCTTTCGGAAATTAATAGTGATTTTGAGAAACGGGTTGAGTTAACTTTTCGAAAGCAAGCATTTAAAACCAGGCAAAAAATATTCGACTTAAGATCTAAGCACGAATGGTATTTGGTAATACAATAAAACGAACTTAAATATAAGCATTAATAATTAACCTACAATATAAAATACAATCGCTACTGAGGTAGGAATTGACGACACGATTGACAGAACCGTAAAATTATCGATTTTTTAGCCAGGAACATTGTCTCTTCTTCTTTTTTATCCGATAGCAAATTTCAATTTTTGTCATTTTTAATTTCATTTATACATGCGTGGAATTGTCATCCAAAAATTAAAACGCAAAACGCCTTATATAAATAAAACTTTAAGTATTAGAAATACAAAGAAAACCGGGAGTTTTCAAAAAAATAATTACACACGACCAGGAGCCACAAGTTGAGCAACTTGATCAAGAGCCTTATCTTTATCGATGTCATCAACACCTTCAATATTGTATTTAGCATAAATGCCGTCTATATGGAAGTGCAGTTGATCTTTTTCTAAAGCAAGCAATAACCAATAAGCAATAATCGGTGTATACCCGAGTTCGAGACCTTTAATATTCATAATCGTAATAATATACGTACTTTTTCAAAAATTATTTTTCTAGTGTGAAATTTGTACTGCTCAAAAGTACAAGAAATATTGTTTTGAATGGTTATTTTTTTCCAAAATTTCCAATATTTCCATTTCCAGGTGAAAAGGGTGAAGGTTGTTTTTTTGTGTGATTTAAATTTTAATCAGTGTTGGTTTGGCCTTACAAACTGTCGGCCGAGTGATGATCGCGTTTTTAAATTTAGCAATGGACTTAGCAATTGTTAAAAGTTAACAACGGTTTAGAATGTTTAACAAATCTTCATTGTCAGTGTTATTCAATGATTTTAGTAGGCAACCTGTCAAAATCTGACATTTAGTTAAACATTCTAAACCGTTGTTAACTTTTAACAATTGCTAAGTTAACAACGGTTTATAATGTTTAACAAAATGTCAGATTTTGACAGGTTGCCTACTAAAATCATTAAATAACACTGACAAGGAAGTTTCGTTAAACATTCTAAAGCGTTGTTAACTTTTAACAATTGCTAAGTCCATTGCTAAATTTAACAACGCGATCATCACTCGGCCGTGTGTTTTAATTTTAATAATAAATTAAACCAACTTTTTAAATTCGTGTTTAATATTTTTTTCTTTTTTTTTTAATTTTTCGGTTAAACATTGATTTGGTCAGGAGATTTTCTAAGATTAAAATCTACTCCTAGTACGTACTAACACTAAAAGCCTCGGAAACTTCCATTGCCTTCATTTAGACAACGTTTCGGATTTCTATCTCTGTTCGTTATCAAGTGTAAAATTGTAGGTACCCTGTATAAAATGAGGGACCAAATATATTACTATTGACAAAAATGCAAATGCTTCATCTGCATCAACTGGTCTTAGTCCCATTTTAAAAGAAATCATTTCGGAAATATTTACCATTAATGACAGCTCACATTGATATGAATTTAATTAATCATTTTTAACTAGTCAGTTTAAATTTCATAAGCTACCACTGAGATTTACAGAATTACTAAATGACGGACATCCTTCTGACGGTGTACAGTTGTTCTACATTTATGTTTTCCGTATAAACCATCATTTCCATTCCCATGGACTTAGGTCGTGTGAAAATGCTGGCCTTTTGTAACTATACGTATTTTACCTGTTTTCGTGAGAATTCTCTCATTTCTCTTTTATCTTTTTTAAAGATATTTACAGAATTTAATTAAAAGTTTGTTTACTTTTAATTCTTTACATTTAAATCACATACATATATATTTTTTAAAAGCTGCATCCCATTTAACTGTCGGAATGTGCATATTAATATATATTTTAACAATCCTGTTTATTTTTTTTTAAGAAATACTATATTTTATATAGCTTTATCAACAATAAATGAATAAATAAAGGCATTATTTTAAAAGATAAAATACGAAGCTTTGGAAGCGACATTCTAAATAAAAAAATATATATGTTTTTCCAAAATATCGAGTTAAATCTCAAAATTTTTAAAATTTCGAGTTATAACTCAGAATTTTACTTAATTTCTGATTTAAATCTTGGAATTTTGAAATTTTAAGATATAAGTCAGAGTTTTGAGGTAAAATTCCAAGTTATAACTCAGGATTTTAAATTTCTAAGATATAACATAGAATTTTAAGGTAAAATTCCGAGTTATAACTAAGAATTTTTAAATTATTATATATAACGCGGAATTTTACTTAATTTCTGGTTTAAATCTTAGAATTTTAAAATTCTGAGATATAAGTCAGAGTTTTGAGGTAAAATTCTGAGTTATAACTCGAAATTTTAACAATTCTTAGATTTAACTTAATTTTAGAAAAACATATTTTTTTAAATTTTGGGTGTTATATTTAACTAAATCAGATGTCCAGTTTTCAATTTAATATCTCTTGAGTTATTTACTTATTTAATGGGATTATTTAACGCCAGCAATAGATTAATGTTGAAATAATTTGCGTTAGTAGGTTATCTTTTAAAGTAAATGTAAAATGTTTTGTGGAGTAATCGGCTTTATCTCATTATTTTTAGAAACGATAAAAAGAGCAACTAAGTTGTAAGCAATCAGATTTCTCAACCACAAAGGATGGTTTTTGTGGGATGGTTACCCAAGATAATATTTTAGTGAGTCGCTCTCTTTGAACACCTGAGCCATTATCTGATTCTAGAGTATGTTTCATATAGAAGTGCTAAAGATAAATTGTATAAATAACTTTGCTCTGTAGTAAGGGTCCCACCTGGAAGGATCCCGTAGGGCTTACAGGCCCTCCGAACTCCCCCTAGGCTTGCCAACCACCCCTCGCTCTCCTTTTGGCTGAGCAAGTCCTCACTACGTGTTTGCCATGTTGGCAAGTGGCTAGGCCGAGAGGCCAGGGGTGGGTGGTACCCGGGTCCTTCCTGTAGGTACCGGGTACCATCCTAAGAAGTACTTAGTCCAAAATTTGAATTTTTGGTCTTTTGTGGGGCCTTTGGAGAGCTGGATCATACCCAGATGGTCCTCGGATCAGAGGGTATTAACTGGGCGAATTTTGTTGTCCATAAAAGGACTCCAAAGACAAGGGACAGGGAAAAGAAAGAGGGAGGAGTTTACGAGCATTCAGGGCGTCAAATTTCGCCTCGAAGGCAGCCAGTCGGTCCATGAGGGCCTGAAACTGACCTTGTGAGGCAGAAACTTGGGTAAGAGTTGTTTTAGGGCAACCTTCTGAGCGTAGGATGCGCTCTGGGTTCCGGGGTGGATTGCTTGGGTTGAGCAGTGCTTTTAGGTAGTCTGGGGAATTTTGGACATCCCCTGTAGTTTGCAGCATGAGGCTGATTGCAGTTGGCGCACGTCGCCGGGGTATCTTTCTGTTTCTTGCACTCATTTGAGAGGTGCTCGGCACCGCATTTCACGCAGCGGGCCTGTCCATGACAGAAGTTTTTAGTGTGCCAGAATCCCTGGCATTTGTGGCACTGTGGAACCTCAGGTTTTTTGTTAAGAGGTTCCACCTTAACGCTGATGTATTGCAGCCGTTTGATTGAAAAGATGGTTTCTTCTGTTTTCGGGAATCGTGCTTTTACCACGGGATGGGGGCCTTGGTATGGGACATCATGCGAGTTACTCCTCCGGGTGAAAACCAAGCTCTGTTAGCTCTTCGGAGATTTCCTCCATTGTGCATGAGACGGGACTCCTCTAAACACTACATTTAGAGGTTTGTCCGTCTCATGGCAGAAAGAAAGATTTTATGGAGTTTTGCTCAAGAAAAGCTGTCGCTTTTCTGAAGTCATCGGAGGTAACAGGACAAACACGAATTCCTTGCTTAGTTAAGGTGGCTTTTGTAAAATTTACACTCCGGCTTTTGAATGCCTTTGAGATGGCAGACCATTTGTCTTGGTCATGGATCACTACTGGGGGAGGAGATTGTACCTTGGGGGTCGCAGGTGCTGTGGTGGCTGTAGGAGCAGAAGAGCTGCCTGAGAACTAGCAGAATTTGAGTTTGTCTTGTTCTTAGTCAATCTGAAGTCACGGAGGGCTCCAGTTTGGGACAAGGTCTTAGGGGCAACACGCTTGGGAAACTCAGTGTTATCCTGAGGGGTTGGATGGGATTTCTTCCCACGGGGCTTTTTGTTTTTAGCAGGTTGAAAACCTGCATCTACCTCAGTATCCATGATATTTTCTATCTCGGGCTGAGACAGAGAACGTTTTTGGTCCCTGGATTGGGCACGGGGGGGACTTACAGGGCGAGTGGGTTGAGAAGAGGCCATCCTGTTGACGGTCCTCTGAGACCCACTATCGTCTCATTGGCCTTCGCCAGCTCTGCACGAAGTGCAGCTAGCTCAGCCACGAGTGCCTTGTTTTTCTTGGAGAAAAACACACATGTTTTCAGGGTATCCATTTTAAAAAAACAGGGGGGGGGTCAGGGTCGCTGAAATAAACACTTACCCTTTTTTACTGCTAGGCTCAGGCCAAACCGACTCAAACGATCACAGCCCTTGTGTAGGGGCACCACGGTTAAGGATCCCCAGAGTGGGTCACCTTGCCGTGCCTTGTTTGCAACCTTAAGAGACTATGAATGGGCTTAACTGCACTGCTAACTGAAATAAATGCCTGTAAACCAGGTTGATTAGTAAATTAAAGAACAACCACGTCTATACTCAATCCACTACTGTACACCGCGTCGCTCGGATCGGGGATCACTTGGCGCACATCTGTTTAACTTCAGGCTACGGAGGTCTCAAGACTTCCGGCCCTTACGGGATTTATGACACTTGACCACTCGAGTACTGACCGGCACGTCTTTACTCAACGAAAGTCAAAGAACGAATGAATTTGCTCTGTATGTCAAAAACAGGGAGAGACATGAAAAATATTTTACTCTCATCGTTCGTTGCATCAAAACGTAGCGACCTTTTGCAGAAACCGGAAGTCTCTATCTCTAATCGTTACCGAGATACTCTGCAATTACAACGAAATTCGTCATTTTTAAGTTGCAAACAGCAGAATCAGGTTCCTGATCAATTTTACCCTCGTTAAATATCTCTTGCTCGTTTTAAGCATGTGTATGCCAAGTTAGTAAATCTGGTGATATAAGAACTCAAGTTCGGTTTGATTTCTATGAACATAAGAAAAAAAATGTAAAAATGATTTTTAAACAACCGTGTCTGATATAGAGACTTTTTGTTTCTTTGTCAGCCACAATACAAAAAAACATAAGGGTGCATCATAAAAAAATGCTCTGAGGGTGACTTTAATGTCCTAAAATTACGTGTGATACACAAATTAAAATTAAAAAATGACCAGATTAAATCACTGTGTTTCTTTTATTTTAGTGTTGCGTATTATGATATCTTTAAAGCCACTCTTGACTCCATCGCTGTGTATTCGCCACAAAACAAAAGAGTCGGTACTGGTTAGTACAGGTTAGTTGTAGTTAGTCTATGTAAGAAGGTCTATAGACTATGTCTATTTAAATTAGATGGCTTAAAAGATTACTTGTTACAAATAAGATACAAAACAAGCGTTTTTTAGCTAAATACTATTCCTAACAATTACAAATGAACAAGAGTTTAGCTAACCTTACACAAACACATAGTAAAATAAATAATATGGCACACATAACATGGAATTCTGGCTCTCGAACGATTTTTTTTTAAATTTAAGTATGTTGTTTCTTAGATCAATGGGAACATCTTTTAAATGGGCAGGTTTTTAGGGTGGCCCAAAAAATCACTGAGAAGTTGTAGCTTAACTGTTTATTAGTTCCAATATAAACGCATAAAAATAGTAATTTTTTGTCTAAATCCATCAAAATAATATTTTATATATTTGTTTAAAGTTAAAATATGATTTTGATTTAACATTTATCGCATACATGGTGGTCCATATCGAATAAATAATATGGATTATGCCAACTAAAATGTTAATATCGTGATATACTTGTATATATTTTTCAGAATTTATATATTTCTGACAGTTTATTAAGGTAAATTAGGGTTAAAATATTTTGGTTTATTGTCTCAAATATACAGGGATATTTGGAATTAAAGATTTTTTTTTTGGTTTGTTTCCACAAGATATTTTTTTACATGTAGAGAGGTACATAATCTGCACATTTTTCTAGAAAAATGTTCGAGCACACACACAGGATCTTGGTGGTTTCACTCATCATGTCTTCTGGATTTACCTATATTTTTAGGATAAGTCGTTTTAAAATTGTTTGCCGTGCAAAAATTTGCTGGTGTAAAATTAGTTACTAATAATTTAATATTGTTCATTAAATTATTTATTAATTTATATGATTATTAGCTTAAAAATTAGTAAAGTATGTCATCTTTTAACTTTGTCTCTTAAAGTTTCCATATTTCAAAAAAATATCTTTAATTCTAAATATCCCTGTATATTTGGGACAATAATCCAAAATATTTTAACTTAAATATACCTTAATAAACTGTCACGATATTAACATTTTAGTTGGCATAATCCATATTATTTATTCCATACTGGACCACCCTTTATGTGTTAAATTTTAAATCAAATTATTTTGACTCTAAACAAATATAAAAATATTTTATTTACTCTTTTAATGCGTTTATATTGAAATTAATAAACAGTTAAGCTAATTCAGTGATTGCCACCTTTCATAAAAATATCTTTGTAAAAGATATTCCTATTGACTTAAAGAACAACATACTCTTATTTTAAAAAAATCGTTCGGGAGCAAGAATTCCATGTTATGTGTACCATATCATTTAGGGTTAACTTAAATTTGGCAGTTTCTGTGATACATAAAGCGACTGCGCAGTAAGAGAGCCTAGAGTGACTTTTAGATGTTAATGAAAGAAACAGCAACCCGATCCGTAACAATTAAACGGCAACAAAAAGGCAACCAGCGCGAAGCAAGTAAGCTTTTAGAACAGTTTGAAAGTGGATCAGTTTTCTTGGAACAGGTACTTTTTAAAACTAAAATAGGATATATTTAAAAAACCCTGTTTCAACCATTCTTGATTTAATAGACCCTGCTGCAAAGTTCTGTACTCAGAAAGCTTGCCTTAAGTGACTAACATATTGTAATGTTATAAACTTTGGTAATGACCAGTGGTTTTTCTAAACCACTAACAAATATATTTATGCAAGTAATACATGAACAAACAGGAAGAAATACTGACGTTAAATGTTAATTTATTAAAATTATTTGTGGATATTTCTTTAACAAGTATATGATTAAATCAAATTAGTGGTAAATCATTTTACTGGACTTTAATTAATGATGACAAATTATGTTAGTCAGGTAAAATTAACTAAACTAATGTACACTTACAGGTAAGTCCAAAGTTTAGGAAAACTTTGAAATCCAACAAAGCAAAAACATAAATCATTATAATGGTGTTTTCTAGTTTCGTACAATTAAGAAACTTTCCTGAAATATTTAATCAATTTTATGCTTCTCGTTTCGTACACCGACCATTGTGACGACCCAAATAAGTTAATACTTGGAAATCACCAAATATTAGACCAAATAAAACCTATTCAAAAATATTAAAATTCTGTATAACTTACGTAGCGGCTTTTTATTTTCGCCAATTATATTTCAGACGTGATAGATCACTAACAGTAGGAACAGTAAACTTTTTAAACGGGAATAGCAAATATTAAAAACCTTGACAACATCAAGTCTAAATAAATAACCAATATTCATACATCCAAGCCACATCTGAATAGGAATCCGCCATTTTCTGAATAAACAATACAATAACCAATTGTCAATGTCCACGTAAATATGGCTGATGGTCCACTTTATTTCTTATTCCATTGTATGGGTTTAAATTTCATTACTGAACGCTATACATGGACTACCCTATATCTGAGACTTTCAAATTTATTTGGTAACAAAGGCCATCACGAAAAACGTGCTTTTTCAGACAATCTCTCTCTCTCTCCCTCGCTTCGATTGTTTAAGTTGACTTTTCGGTGTTACAAATAGATTAACATCTCCGTACATAAAAAAATATTAGCTATTTTTAAACCGTCAAGGTGTGAATTGGTCACACCTGTGTAAAGTTTTTCGAGAACGTGATCCATCGTGTTTTCTTTAAATTTTAGAGGTTTTCTTTGTAGTGTCAGGGTTTTGTTCATCTCAAACGAAATATGTCTCAATTTTTTTAATGAAATAAGCTACAAACTAACAAGTAGTGTCTTTCTATCATACTTCACTTCCAATGTACTGATTTTATTTTAGTTTACTTTTATCTTTTTGTAAACTCTTACATAATTTTAACAAGAAAATATTAGAATATATAATTATCCCATACTTTTTCTCTTGACATATATATAAAGCTTTTGGCCTTATCTGGTATGAAGCACCCTTAAAAAACCTTCCTTCCTAGGGTCTTCTGATCGACGTATATCAGTTATTATAGATGGTCACCCTTTTATTTTTTTCAAAATTAATGCTGGGATACCCCACGGCTCAGTATTGGCACCAAATCTGTTTCTTTTCTTTTACGATTAAACTCATCCATAGTTCTACTGACGATAGTATCCTTTATTTTAATATTCGTTTTTAGGCTCGGTGGCGGCGTTAGACCAAGGACGTCGGCGATATCAGCTTTGCGAGGCTCCTTTTATTTTCTACTCAAATGTTAAATTTAATGTGCAATTAACACTAAGGCTGGATTTACAGTCGAGTTCCCTTTGCTACCCCACCCAGCGATTCTACGAAAGAGAATTTTTTAGCTGAAACCCAGTGGAATCTTTTCAGAAAGACCTTAGGAAAAAAGTCAACCAAAAAAATCCAGCAATAAAAACGGGGTGAAAAACACCCCCAATTTCCCCCTCCCCCATTAACCCAAAAAGTTTAAAATATTTTTTTTTGTAATTTTTTAGGGATCTATAGTAGGTATTTTGGGCCGCTGAATCAGATTTTAACGTCAAAAAGCAAGTTAAAGGGGTGTAACACCTATATACACCGTGTTCAAAATTAAGTCGGCACTGTTGCTAACTTTTTTTATTATACGAGATACAAGTTAGGTTAAATTAGCAAAGTTGTGTACATTTTTACGCTGAAAAATACACTTTTTTTTAAATGCAACACCCTGTATTTGTTGCGTTAATTCGATAGAGAATGTAATTTTCTATACAATTAGTTATTAACATTTTTTTCTAAGATGATAAATAGCAGAGTTATTTCAATTTAAATGCATTTTATGTAACTGGACGCAGGCAGCCATGGAATTCTTAAAATCGCATTTTTTGTACAAATTATATCGCAGTACGCCATGTCAAAAACCAAATTTAAATAAAGTCCGCCATAAAGGATATAATTTGTCAAACCTTCTTATTACTTGGGTAAATAATAAACATCGTAGTTTCATTTTTTTAATAATAACGCATAACTAAGTAACATTAATAAAATACATTATGCTAATAATGGCTATATTGGCATCACCAACAAAAACCTTCAACAAATTTCTTAATAAATTCAGATATTGTTTGCCTGTTAAGATCCTGTATAAAACACATGTCCAACAATTTTTGATCCAATGAGGCTGCACCATACGTTTAAGCAAAAACATCTTTGTGGATTGAAAGGATGATAGCGCAGAAGATTGCTCTAATAATGTTGGTTCTTTCGGTTAAACATGCCTCTATTACTAAAGTTAGTATCATTGCTTCAAAGAATTAATCGTAAAAAGTTTGGATTTTCTATAGCAACATTTAGAAACTATTGGCAAAAGTTTGTACGCCTTTTGTAATAACCTGGCAACAAAGTTTGTGTGGGTCTGCATTTGTGGGGTACATAATTATGTTTTTTTTTAATTTTATTAATGGTTCCTTAGTATAGAGATCAAGATCTGACCTACAGTCTCTTGTGGAGTTTTCACGATAAACTTTTAAATATGCCAAAACATGAATTTCTATTTGTTGGTTAATTATAAAGGTTTCTAATTTCTACGCTTAAGAAACACTTTTGTTTGATTGAAACTTTCGATAAAGGAGTAAAAAATATCTTCTGTTTGGCATATTTCTTTCTGGAAATAGTTTCACTCTAAAGCCTGATGCCATTTTTTTGGTAAATTATGTAGCATTCTATCCTATCAAACTTCTCCAAATTATAGCATTTTAAACAACAGTAGCATAAATGAACTGTTGCCTTATGATTTACTAGTTGTAACTAAAACATCATGGCGGATACATTATGTTATCTTTTTTTTTTTTTTTTATTTTTGTCATAGCATACTACGATAATTTGTACAAAAAATGCGATTTTTAAGAATTTCATGGCTGCCTGCATCCAGTTATGGAAAAATACATTTAACTTGAAATAACTCCGTTATTTTTTATTTTAGGAAAAAAATGGAAATAACTAATTATATAGAAAATTACATTGTCTTTCAAATTAACGTAAAAAAAATAGGGTGTTGCATTAAAAAAAAGTATATTTTTGTGAATAACTCGTACATCTAATGTTATTTGTTTTTTTATTATCGTTATTGTAATCAGCGTAAAAATGTACACAACTTTGCTAATTTAACCTAACTTGTATCTCTTATAATAAAAAAGTTAGCAATAGTGCCGACTTAATTTTGAACACTTGTTTCCTTAGGTCTTCCTGAACAGATTCCACTAGGTTTCAGCTGAAAAAAATCTCGTTCATAGAAACCTCAGTTTTGACCTTTTTTTTACCACAGGAAACTCGACTATTAGTGCTCGACCGACGGTCAGCGCTGACATTGGTCAAGGGTAGCTATATTCAGTGGCGAATCTAGGATTTTTACATTTTTTTAACTAAAAAGTGAGACATGAGACACACACACCATTTATATAGTAAATGCTATTGGCCTTAAAAGGTTAAAAAAAAGTTCATTTTGGAGTTTACGAAAAAAGGGGAAAAATCGAAGTTTTAAAAGCGAATCGTCTATTTGTATTTTTTTCGTGAATTTAATTACATTTTAAAGTCAAATCCCAAATTTAGCAAAAGTATCTATGTTTTTTTAAAAACCATAGTCAGCTGAAAATTTTTCACTCAACAATTTTCTTATGCAAATATTTTAAATGCCTCCAAGTTCAAGGAAAATGCAAATATTTTTGCAAAATAAAATTTTCGAAAAAATACCATGACTTTCGGTTATAAAATATAGGCATGCGTTAAAAAAAGTTGAAAAAAAAATTGCAAAATCTTGTGATTTTGTTTTGCTTCCCTTTTTATTATTCATTAAAGAGTATTATTTTTAGTTTACAATAAAAATGGCATGCACATATATGCTGCAACAAAAAACGTAGAATTAAATAATTTGTGCTTATACAATATTAAATGTTTAGTAATTAAAAAACCTTAAACTTTTTGTGGTTTTGTTTTGCATGTCATTTTGTATTTTTATTCGAAAATAGCATTGTTATCTTTAATAAAAAATGGCATGCGTGTTGCACATGCACTTTTTATAATAAGCAAATATCAAAATTGAAAAAAGTGCAAATTTTTGGGATTTTGTTTTGCATGCCGTTTTGTGATTAACAGAAAAATGTTATTCCGAGTTCAAAAAAATGGCATGCATGCACAACATAGAAAAACATTGAAAAAAGTTAAAGTGTATAACACTTAGGTGGGCATTGGCTGGACTGGAATCTACAATGAAAGGGAATATGCAGCATACATGCCCTTTTTTTAAACTTGAAATAACCTTTTTCCGTTAATAAAAAAATGGCATGCAAAATAAAGTCATACCAATTTGCACTTTTTTACAACTTTATTAATTGCTTATCATACGAATTGCATATGCCTACCAAGGGCTTTTAATGCTATTTCCTAATAAAATGCAAATTAGCATGTAAAACAAAATCAAAAAAAGTTTCCGGTTTTTTGAGTACTAAACATTGAAAACAGAAAATATTTTATTTTACATTTTTTCTATTTTGTGCAACGCATACGTACATACATGCCATTTTTGTTGGGAACTAAAACTATTACCATTTAATGAATAATAAAATGCATGCAAAACAAAGACACAAAAATTTGCTAACTTTTTTCGCAACTTCAATTAATGTTTATATTACAAAGTAGATATGTAAGATGCATGTCATTGTGCAATTTAATTTTTTTATTATAAAATGACTATTGAACATATTTGATAAAGTTTATGATCACCAAAAGTTTCTAAAAATGTATACAAGATTTTTCCGTAATTTTCCACCTTTATATTATATATTATTTTGACGAAAACTTCATCCTTTTTATTGGTATGCAATGTCGAATCATTTAAATTCACCGTTTTTTTTCATCTTCAAGCGACTCTTTTGACTTTTTGTGAAATTGCTGGATGCATGTCATTCATTACTAGACCTAAAATTAGTTTATTATACCTTATGTTTAAAAACTATGCGGTATAATATCACCAAAAAGCACTTAAATTTTTCACAAATGGAAATGCGATTTCCATTATGACGTGCATGCGAGCGGCGGTCAAAAATGCCATTTTCTTTCTTATCTTAGGGTTAACTATCACTTAAAATGGCATGCGGGACCAAATCATTTGACCTGACCTGTCACCATCTCATTACCTATTAGCCTGATATGGAAGTTCCGGCCTGACGCACGCAGTGTGTCTATTATACGAAAGGTTTCAGCTATTTTCCCTCCCTAGTATACCATTCGTAATCGTTTCACATAAAAGTATGATATTTGGTATGTAAATTCACATAACTGTTATAATATTGAGAAAGTCGTGTCAAGTGGTTTCTGAGATATTTGATTTTAAAAATCGCACATTTTACAATTGACTGACTGACTCACTCATTGAATTATCAAAAATATGGGACACTTTCCGAGGGAGTAGAAACTTCAAATTTGGTATTTAAATAGATTTTAGCACACAAGTAAGGAAAGAAGAGATCACACCAAAAACACTTATGTAAAATAAGGACCAAGTTCATATCCAAAATCTCGGCCTCTTTAAAGTACTAAAATCTAAAATTAAAGCAAGTTTTTTTTGGACAAGTAAACTTGACAAAATGGTCTTCATTCCAAAGCCGGGTAAGGACTGCTCCCAGGCAAAGGGACTTAGACCAATTACATTGTCGTCTTTTATGAGAAAAACAATGGAAAAACTGATCGACAGGTATGTCAGGGAAAACTCTCTGACAGAGAGGCCACCCACAAAAACCAACATGCCTATCAGTCAGAAAAATCATGCGAATCTGCTCATCATCAACTGGTGACCAGATTAGAACTCGCACTGAACAACAAGGAAATCGCACTTGCTGCATTTCTGACATTGAGGGAGCTTTTGATCGAACCTCCTTCAACTCAATGGCCGCGGCTCTTGCCAGAATAATGTTAACGACACATTTGTAGGTGGATAAACAACATGTTACTTGGCAGACGAGCGCAAGCAACGTTATTCAGCGAAACAATGGAGGTGTCAGTGGTCAAAGGATGCCCACAGGGAGGGGTTCTATCCCCACTACTGTGGGATATGGTTGTGACGAACTCCTGGTGGAACTGAATAATAATGGCTTCTATACCCAGGGGTATGCGGATGACATCACTATACTTGTCGTGGGGAAGCATAACAAAACAACCTCGGAGCTTATGCAAAGGGCACTGAGAATTGTGGAGGGATGGTGCAACAAGGAAAACCTACTGTTAACCTGGCAAAACTGCGCTAATACCCTTCACTAGACGAAGGAAGCTGGATGATTTAAAATCTCCTCACTTCTTCGGACCACACTCGGCTATGTTCAGGAGGTAAAGTACTTGGATTAACTCTGGATTCTGCTAACCTGGAATCCAATATGCAGAATGTGATTAATAAGGGCAAAATGGCTCTAATGGCTACCAAAAGAGCTGTGGGGAAGAATTGGGGATTTCAGCCACGCATAGTACACTGGTTGTACACTGCTGTGGTAAGACCCATGATAACCTACGGTTCAACTATCTGGTACAAAAATAGAACAGAGAAAAGCAGAGCTGGAGTTATCCAAAGTCCAGCGACTAGCATGTCTCTGTATAACGGGAGCTATTAGAAGCACTCCAACTGCAGCCATGGAAACTCCTACTAAGCCTCCCCCTCTTGGTATAATTATTAAGGCGGAGGCGAGGATTGGGGCATACAGGCTGAAATGTAACGGCAACTGGTGCTTTGGGCCTGCCCTAGGACACACCAGAATAACGAGCAGTATCACAAACCCAATATTTGAGATGGGGAGTGATACAATGCCAAAACGGATAAATACACACAGACCATACAAAACCCAGCTTACCTGGGGCGGTAGTGACGATCTCCTGGTCAGTCTCGGAATTGGTTTGGTGTACCGATGGATCCAAGACTGAAATGGAGCCGGCGAGGAATACATGGTATGACCCCCAGGTTCAATGCTTATGCTTCCCTGGGGAAATATGCCACTGTTTTCCAGGCGGAAATATATGCCATTGAACTTTGTCTGCGAGAGAACTTGAGGAGGAGATATAAGGGCAGGGACATTACTATCTTCTCTGATAGTCAAGCGGCCATAAAAGCTTTGGCATCCCAACAAGTCAACTCAAGGTTGGTTTGGGAACTGTCTGTAATGCCTCCTAAACCTGGCTAACCACAACAAAGACACTTTCCTGGGTGCCAGGACACAGGGGAATACAGGGCAATGAAAATGCAGACTCCCTGGCCAGGCGAGGCTCCGCAGCAATGTTTGTGGGTCCTGAACCTGTTTTTGGAATACCAAAAGCCTCGGTTCGTGGCTACATGACTCGGTGGATTCAAACACAACATCAGTCATACTGGAACCACATTCCAAGGCAAAATCACAGTAAATCAATGCTGGACTCACCATCGAAAGCATTGACAAGTGAACTACTAAAACTAAATAGGAATCAGATTAGGATAGTGACAGGATTAATAACCGGACACTGCACCCTAAGAAAACATATGCACACTATGGGCATCTATAGAGAAGAACCCATTTGCAGACTATGTGACGAAGAGGAAGAGACAGCCTCTCACATCATATATGAGTGCCCTGCACTTACATACTGGAGAACAAATCAAAACCTCATGGTGGACACTAACCACCAGGAGGCTGGAGACCAAAAAAGAACAGTAAAAGGGCTACTACACCTGTCTAAGGTGTCAAACCTTTTAACTGAAAAAAATACACAAGAGATACAACAAGCCCTGTAGGCTGCAGTGTCGAGGCGGACAAAACCTCAACTTGTGTATTTACTTTATCAATCAATCAATCAATCAATCAAACTTGACAAGGTTTTACTGATCTGTCTTTATAAGTGAATTTTTCATAAGGATAGACGGTTTTTTTATTAAAACAAACAGGTCCAGTAAAAAACTCACCAAGTCATAAAAGAAATTGGTCTAATTTGAGATCTCAGTCTTTAAAGGCCGATATTTTTGGATAGGAACTTGGCCTTATTTTACATAAATGTTTTGGGTAGTTGAGTAGTCTAGTTATCCCCCCTAAAATACTTGGTTTATCTACACCTTATTTTTTCTTTATATTGTTTAAATTGCAAGTACATATTAGTATATATTATATATATATATATATATATATATATATATATATATATATATATATATATATATATATAACTTCTAGCATATACGATAGTACCATTATAAACAACTTATGACATTGAAATATCGGTTCTGTTAAATTAGCATAAACAACAATACTACAACAATTAAGATATTTGCTCATCTTATATACAAAAAATTTGGCTCGATTTAATAATTAATTTTGTTTGTGAAACAGCTGTGAATTTACAAAAAGAAAATATTATGGTCTGCCTGTAATAGCCACCTAAATTAACTTCATTTGTATCCATTTTTCTAGAGATTTTTAAAAACAACCAAACATTTTTGTATTTTTACTTCAGTATTTTTGACTGTTTTGTTATTAACAAATTACAGTGTTATTTAAAAAGGATTGGCTCTTTGGTATCAATAACCGAAATAAAAGGGCAATAAAAACACCTGGTTATGAACCCAAGATTAAAGGTTTGTATATTACATCCAATAAAGCATTTATAGATAAATTTTGTGAAGTAGCCGTCTAGATTAAGAGATTTAGATACCCTTGTTTTTTTGTAAAAATGTTTAAAAACACGTAAGATTCCTTGAATCTGTACTGTTAGTACTTCCGACCGTACCATTACAATCAACTTTAACAAACTCATTGAAATATTGGCTCTATTGGCATCAACAACAATATAAAGGGCAATAAAAACACCTGCGTGTGAACTGAGAATTAAAGGTATTCAGGTTTTTAAAAGCTTCGTCTGCCTTTTTGTCAGCATCTACGGGGGGTGGCGCCGTATTAAAAGATTTTAAGGAGGTTGGGATAAGCTGCACCCATGACGAGTAGAAAAGGATTCTTGGGTAACGTGTAACTTTAGTTTAAATCTATCCTATGGAAAAAGCCTGATAGATCCAAATAAAATACGACGTTTAATTGGAAGTTATGATAAACTATTTAGTCCAGTAACTGAAGACCTAAAAGTACCCAAAGATGTAAATAAATCTGTACAGTTTCGTTTGTGGCGCAATTCTTAGGTCTTTGCGGATGTTTTCGAGCGAGAAAAAGTTTATCACGATTCCGACGTGGCAACCCGCTGAAAATGGCCCCCCAAAGTCCCAAAAATTAGTTTCCCGCAAATATCTGTCAAAATATGCGAATTAGAGAATTTTTGTTCGGACAAAAAATGAATATCACCTCGAAATCTACAAAAATGGTCTTTACCATTTTTTTCGCAACATCAATATTTTTCGCAAAAACGGCCGTCGAAAAATCCATAACATACAGATTTTCTAGAACTCCGAAATCGGTTAAAAAATGCAGATGGGCAAAACATTTTTTTACCAAAACGCAAGAAAGATGGTGAAGGAAATTTTCTGGGATTATTGAACACTTGCTAAGGTCTCATTATAAAAAGGAAATGTTAATACCAAACTATTGTTTCAAAAAATATCAATAAATTAATGAGGCACTCTCAAAATATTGTGAGAAAAAAACTCTTACCGCTTTTTTAAATATTCTAGAAAGATCAGAATGGACCCAGACTAATATGCAATGATAGGTACGTTTTTCTCATTCCGATGAACTTTAAATGATTAAAAAATGTACATTATTGCCCGAGCAATGGAACAATTCGTCAGCCCGCTTATAAGTAAATCCATGAAGATAGCGGCATTCTAGCGGTAGAGCGGCAGCTGATATGAGGGGACTTTTGGGTCCCGTTATCTCGAAAACTATCGATTTTTCGAAAAAAATAATAAGAACCACTTTTGTAGTGTAGATTATAAGGCGATTTTCTTTTTTTGTCAAAACAAAAATTCTCCAATTTGCATTGTTTGGCAGATATTAGCGGGAAACCCATTTTTCGGGCCTTGAGAGGCCATTTTCAGCCCTTTCCCAACTGTTAATGTTGATAAACTTTTATTCGCTTGAAAGCATTCCCGAAGACCTAAGAATTGCGCCACAAGGAAAACTGTACAGATTTATTTACAGCTTTGTCCCTTTTACTGGACTAATTGTGTTTTTGAAACAGCAATTCTGGATACTTACTAATAGACAAAAAAAAATGGATTTACATGTTTTTTGTATAGTTTTCCATAGGATTATGATCAGAAGAATGAAAAGAAAAGCAAAATAATATCAGCAGGTTCGACCTATTGTTTTGCTAAAAAGATTACTGATAAATTCATAATGTATAAGAATTTATCAGTTAAGTTATGATAGAATTTTTATCTGGACACTTTTGGCTTCAGATAGACCTATTGCAACCTAACATTTTCTAGCAGCCTTTTTTTACAGGCTAATAGGAGTCAGAGATGCTTAGAAAAAATTTGCAGAATTTTCTGGGTGTTATAAGGGTTCAATATAACAATTTTGTTCTTTTTGAAGTAATTAAATTATTTTTTTTACTGAAAACAAGATGAACTTAAAATAAATCGTAGGGCTTGATTCTGTGTTTGAAGGGTGATAAATGTGGTGGGCAGGAGTTTTGTCAGAAAAGAAATACATTCTCAGCTCACATCAATCAGCGTGAAATACCTTAAGACATTAATGCCAGACTAATGCCAGGCAGTCGAATGCTTTCGAAATATTTAAATGATCCGTTCGAGACTCTCTGCTAAAATTGTTCGACAATTAATGTCCCTAACATTTAAATATTATAAAACAAAGAATTATAAACAAATTTATTTTTTAAATAGTTTTCTAAATATTAAAACGAAAGCCTTTAGAAATAAATATTTATCTATCTTTAAACTGGTTTATCCTCAACGTAGAAAAATAAAATAAATACCTTTATTTTCTTCCACAATACAGTTATGGTACTACTGTTATAATATAATCCCATCAAAAACACTTATGTAAAATAAGGGCCAAGTTCGTGTTCAAAAATCTCGGCCTCTTACGGCCGAGTGATGATCGCGTTGTTAAATTTAGCAATGGACTTAGCAATTGTTAAAAGTTAACAACGGCTTAGAATGTTTAACAAAATGTCAGATTTTGACAGGTTGCCTACTAAAATCATTGAATAATACTGACAATGAGGTTTTGTTAAACATTCTAAACCGTTGTTAACTTTTAACAACTGCTAAGTCCATTGCTAAATTTAACAACGCGATCATCACTTGGTCATTAAAGTACTGAGGTTTAAAATAAGTCCAAGTTCTGTCCACAACTTGATTGTAAATAAATAACATTCTCAATTCACCCGTCTTGTCTTGATGATACATAACTGAGTATAGTTGGATCAGTATAAGAATGAAAATTCGGTTCTGTTTGAAAAGAAAAAAAAACACAAAAAGTAGCTAAAAACGTTTGATTCCAAGCTTTTATTTGGACTATTTTTACAGACAGGTGCGGAAAGCGGCACATTATAAAAAGCACAGGCGGCCGCCAGTTCAAATCAAACCTTTTTAGCTACTTTTAATGATTTTTTTTCTTTGCAAAGAGAACCGAATTTTCATTCTTATACTGATCCAACTATACGTACCTATTAAGTCTGTTGAACTTTTAATTCAACATCACAATGTAAAGTTTTTGGAATTTTTTTCTTTACTTGTGTCCTAAAACCTACTTACATACCACATTTTAAGTTCCTACCATAATTTTGATGAGTAATGAATGAGCGAGTCAGTCAGTAGTAAAATGTCAATTTTAAAATCGCATTTCTTAGAAACCAATTGACATAAAATTCCTATTTTTTCACAGATAATCAAAATACTTATGTGAATTTACGTACTAAATCGCATACCTTTTTGTGGAACAATAACAACATTTTGATAGGGGAAAAACACGCTGAAACGTGTCATGCAATATACGTATTGCGTGCGTCAGGCCGCAACTTGGCCTAGCGCACTACCGTGCGTGACAGAAAACAAAATTATTTTTATTTTTTTTACGATAAAATGTACTATTACAAAGTAAGGATAACTTAATCCAGTATTCGTTAATCTCATTTTATTTTTAGGTAGTGCAGTTTGTCCCAATCTAGCTTAATCTCAAAATATTTTGAGTCGGCAAGACCCCAAATTATACGGTAGAGATATACAGGTGTGGACCCATTAACTAACCTTTACAAGTGTTAAACAGGTAACTTTTATGGGCATTTTTAGCAAAATTAAAGGTTTTTAGAATTTTAAATAAATGGGACAGTCCGTCATGTGACTTTTGGTGGCACCAGACTGTAAACTGTTTTGTTTTGTTTGATAAAACCTAAGATAAAAAAGGATAGGCCAACCAGTTCACCTGATTTGGTAACATGGTATTTTTTCTATATAATTAATTTCGATAATATTTATTTTATTTTAATCCATCATTAGTCTTTCTGACAGCGGCTACCTCAAATCTTGAGTAGTACTAGATTCAAGGAAAAGAACATTTCAACTGGACAACCTAGACCACCGATGTAGTGACAACTGATTTTTTATTTATATATATTATACATCCAAATTTATGGGACTAACCAGAACGAAACCTATTTAAATAGCTATGAGTTAAAGTTGGGGGAGTGAGGACTAGGTTACATGTAGATCACCTGATTTAATCACACTTGATTTTTATTTATACATAAAAGAATACTTTTGTTAAAATGGATAACAAAAATCCATAACAATGTAAGATTTTTCACATAAAAAATGTACCGTAGAAAAAGTTTTTTTAGTATTTGTTAAGTAGGTTTTAAAGTTTAGCCTTACCCTTACATTAGGTTAAAATTTTAGAGATACTTATGATACGCTCAACAACTGTATGTTAAGACAAATGATCCAACAAGCAGAAATGCTTGTTGTACAGATACGTTTATAAAAATAAGTATTCTGTCCTTAGTAGATATCTTTATATCCTTGTTGCCCGATTCGCAGTCAAAGAATGATAAATTAGGGCATCATCCTCGTCTAATTTAATTCTCTTATCGTAAAAACGGGTTTTATTTGTTGGGTGGCCACTTAGACAACCTGATTTGACTACTTTAAACTTTTATGTATATATAAAATAATCACATTATTAAATGATAATTTACACAACAGTAGCACATTCTTACCCAACCTATAAAAGGAATTGTTAATTGACCATTTAGAACACTTGATTTAACTACACCTGATTTCTTTTTTTAAATAGACAAAACATTAAATTTAATGTGGAAGAAATTAACTTGTGACTCCATTAGTAATTTCAATGTGTTAAGTATATTTCCAAGCCTCCTGTAATAAATAAAAAAAGGTGGAAAAGCGCTTTTGTGAGTATTTTTGTACAGTTGGAAAAAATGTCCTACCAGGTGCGACAGCTGTAGCGCGCTATTTCGGGGATGTACCAAATGTTTTCAAAAACATTGCCGTAGGTTCTAAATGCTTAACACCAAAAAAAGTTCATTATTCAGTTCTTTACATAAGTATAATTTAAAATATAAAAACTACGAACTTTATCAGCTCTATTTAGTAAGATGGACTAAATTAAAAAGCTCTTCTGGAGCTTTTAGTACAGGAAAGTATGATTTTTTTTTGTAAAATGAAGCAGTAATTTCGGGTAACTCAGATCAACATGAAATGTTTTGAAATTTGTCAAGAAAGGTGTCAAATATGGAATTAAACAAGGTGGTTACCGGGATTTGGTCCAAAACGCTGTAAAAATTGGCCAAACTATTTTTTTTGGCCAAAAATAAAAAAATATATCGAATATCTCGGAAAAAATTAAATGAATTTTTATGAAAATAGGTACCGGGGAGTTTTTTGGGTCACTGATTACGATTTTAATGTCAGAAATTTCTGAAAGACCCTTAAAACAGTAAAAACTACCCTTTTTAGGGATTTTTAAAAATATTTTGAAAGTAAAGCTCAGATTATCAAATAAATGCCAATTTTTCAGAATAATTAAGAAGAATTTTTTTTATTATGCAATGAAATTGAGAAATAAGGGCTTATAGTAGGGGGTTAAAACTACCCCCATAATAGGAAAGAATACAAAAAACAGACCCTCAGATTATTCTTTTTGTTTTTTAATCAATTTTTTAAAAATATTTTATCGTATTTTGACTATTATGATATTCATTCCCCCTCCCCCTCCCCCAGAGGGTGAAAAGTACCCCTAAATTTTAAAAAATGAAAAAAACGTTATTATTTTTTTTTGTTGTGGTTAGTGGCTTTAAAAAATTAACATGAAAAAAATTTGAAAAAACTTTATTTTGCCCATAACTTTTTTTCTGCTTATTTTAAACGGTTCTGGTTGGTCTCAAAATTTTCCTAATTTTGTCTTCTTGCAAAATAATAGTAATAATTTTTTTGTGGAAGTAATATTTTTCCAGATATTTACGCCAGAACGATCCGGTCTCTTCACTTTTCGTTAAGCAACTATTTTTGCCAGCCATATCTCCTTTCATATACTCATAGCCCAGCTCATAGTACAAAAATTTAAAAAAATCGTTTTATTTGTCAAACTAAATACTTCATATTAGTATATATAATTTTTTTTGTAATACTACCACATTTTCGGTTAAATTAAAAAAACACTTTAAACAATGAAAAACATTTTTTTGGCAAAAATCACAATTTTTCTTGCGCTTTTACTTGGAGGGGGTTCATTTTTATGAAAAGTTGTTTTTCATGTTTTTATGATAAAAAACGATAATTTATCGATTGGGTAATTTTTTTTCATCCTCCCCCCATTAAATGTCCCCACCCCCCGCCGCCTACCCTTTTTCCCAGTATCGGAAGTTGTTTAATTCTAGGTATCTTTCTTAGCATAATACAAGTTACTTTAAGTACCTGCTTTTTGCGTTTCGTGATTTTACCTCCTTTACTGTATTATTTAAGCTAATTATAAGAATAAATGAGTGTTAATAGATTACAATGCAGGATAAACAATTGTGTTTTCGTTATTTTAAAGCAATAAAAATTGTGTTGAATTTGGGGAAAAGATACAATTTATTGTCAAAGAATAATATTATGATAAAACCAAACATAAGAAATTTTAAATAAATTCTTTTTAAAAGTAAAATAATTAATAATATTTTTTATAATATAATATATTATATATATATTTAATATATAATATATATATATATATATATATATATATATATATATATATATATATATATATATATATATATATATATATATATATATATATATATATATATATATATATATATATATATATATATATATAATATTATTAATGAAATTTTTATAATTTGCTGAAAGGTCTTAAGGAAAAATATTTAGAGTAAAAAGTGTGTTTTATATAAATTATGTGACATTTCTTTGACAGATCTCATATTTTGTTTAGTTATTGTAGTTTTGACAGGTTTTTTATTTTTAAAAAAGCAAAGGGGTAATACTTTTTCAGGTGCTATTTTTGAGAGGTATTTTAGCTTTGACATGTGTAGTATTTTTAAGTAGTGAGAGGTATCATATTTTTAATAGTTTTATTATTTTATTTCATACTGTCTGGTAGACCTTAGATAACATTATCAATTTGAGTCCGGTACGTTAGTCATTATCTACAGTATCAAAGCCAGTAAGAGTCGTTAAGCAACACTTACCGTACTGTTTCATTTTTTAAAATCAAATTAGACATTTATGCGAACATTTTTTTTTACTTTTTGACTGTTGTCACAGGGAAAAAGGCGATGCGGTTTTCAGAATATAATGTGATTTTTAAATTTTGAAATCAAATAATAATACAGAAAGGACTTACAGTATGAAATAAAATACATTACGATACACGTCGGGTAGTATTTGTAACAGTTACTTGTTTAGACATTCTTAACTCGGCTCCTAGCGTCGTAATGTCTAACTCGTACTGTAACAAGTAACCTACCGGATTTATAACGTAAATTACTATTTAACTGTATTAAATTTTTGACAGACGTATTTCTGCAGTTGCCAAAATTATTCTTTATTTAATTTTAATCTGATTATTGCTTTCAATGCATATCGGTGACAATATTTAAAATTTAATTTTCGGAAAACTATTTTGAATAATAGGAATAGTATCCTTAATTAGTTAACAAAGTAAAGTGCTTCAAACATTTCCTGATTTTTTTTTCTTAATTCATATTTTATTTTACAAGAAAGATCTCTTTTTCCCGGTTTCTACCTACCTCACTGTGTTTTAACAAACGAAAAACTCATTTTTCTGTCAAGAATCTAAACTGTGGCGAACACATGGGTTTTAACACGTGTTCTACGGATTTACTGGCCAAAAATAAATGCCGACGCCGGCGGCGGCGCTAAAAGATATACACACATACACCTTGAGTACTACCATATACCTATTTTTCCGTTTTAAATGGATTTTTTTTTGAGAGAATATATATACCTAGAGGTATATTTTCTATATTATTTTATAAAAAGTTAGATCATTTATTTGTACAGAGTGACCCGTTTATCTTGGGACACTGCCTTATCTCATAAAATATACAAGATACAAAAAGTTCCTTATAAAAGTTTTTTAGTTTAATTTATATTTTAACAATATTTTACTTTTGTATATACAGGTTATATAATATATATATATATATATATATATATATATATATATATATATATATATATATATATATATATATATATATATATATATATATATATATATATATATATATATATATATATATATATATATATATATATATATATATATATATATATATATATATATATATATATATTATTTAAATATAATATATTTATATATATTATATATATATATATATTTTATATATATAATTTAATAATATATATATAATATATATATTATTATATATAAATATATATATATATATAATATATATATATATATATATATATATATATAGTTTTAAAATATTAAGCAAAATAGGAAAATATTTTTCTATTGCAAAAATGCTAAAGGCTGCTATATGGCTCTTAAGTTTTATTAATAGTTGGCCATGACAGCGTTTAAAAAACAGTCAAGGACTACAAAATGTCACTATTTGTTATAGTTAAAAAAATCCTTTGACATAATAAATCATCTTGTTTACTGATTTTTCATTTTGAAGTTTAGTTTACTCGCTTGGTTAATGATTTTTACCACAGAGAAAATATTTGCATGTTAGAAAGTTATATATTAAATCATAAAAATCGGACCGTGGCTCTTAGGGATTATAAAATTAAATTTCCATAAAGGCGAAGTATTGACATTTCCTCATGAATCACCGTGTATATTTTCTGAGATAAGGTGGTGTCGCAAGATAAGCGGCCCATAGTTTAAGCAAGCAGATTTTTTAACAAGTAGTGACATTCTGTTGTACTTAATTGTTTTTTAAACACTGTCATGGCCAACTATTAATAAAACTTAAGAGCCATATAGCTGACCGGAGCATTTTTGCCATAGAAAAATATTATATTGCTAATATTTAAAAAACTACAAAATTTTAAATAAACAACTTTACACAAACTTTCCCTTATTTTTAATACTAAATAAGATACAAGTAAAAAAAATTTAGTCCAGTAAATAAAGTGACAAAGCTATATTCTCGGACAATAATGTACATTTTTTTAAGATTTAAAGTTTATCGGAATGGGAAAACCTGTACCTATCATTGCATATGAGTTTGGGTCCATTCTGATTTTTCTAGAATATTAAAAAAGCGGTCAAAGTTTTTTTTCACAATATTTTAAGAGTATCTCATTAATTTATTGATATTTTTTGAAAAAATGGTTTGTTATTAACATTTCTTTTTTATAATGAGACCTTAGCAAGTGTTCAATAATCCCAAAAAAATCCTTCACCATCTTTCTTGCGTTTTGATAAAAAATTGTTTTGGCCATTTGCGTTTTTTAGTAAGAAACTACTAGTACCACATCTATCCAGTGTTAAATGTTATGGATTCTTCGACGGCCGTTTTTGCGAAAAATATTGGTGTTGCGAAAAAAATGGTAAGGACCATTTTTGTAGATTTCGGGGTGGTTTTTTTGTCTGAACAAAAATTCTCTTATTCGCATATTTTGGCAGATATTCGCGGGAAACTCATTTTTGGGACTTTGGGGGGCCATTTTCAGCGGGTTCCCATGTCGGAATCGTGATAAATTTTTTCTCGCTCGAAAGCACCCGCGAAGACCTAAGAATTGCGCCACAAATAAAAACTGTACAGATTTATTTACAGCTTTGAGTACTTTCAGGTCTTCAGTTACTGGACTATTTGGGGGTTTCTATTTGAACAAATTAATTTTTGGCAGTTTTCTCAATTTGATTTTTAATCCTATTTTGTGAATGCCCTGTATTAACAGTCACCAAAATATTATAAAAATATATTAAAATAGGTCCTTTTCAACAAGAAATTTAATCGAAATTAAACAATAAAGGCTTCCTTATACGAAAAATTGATAATTATTTTAGGATCCGCAAACGTCATTTTTTATATCAAAATTTAAAATATGTCGAAAACGGTTAGACCTAAGTATAACATTATACATAAAATGTGTCTAGAATTTTACATATAATAAAAAGATGCAATAATATATAGGGTGTCACTTTTAAATTAGGAAAGTTGATGCGCGTCCACGGAAAATAGAGTACCCTGTATATACAAAAGAAAAATATTGTTAAAAATTAATTAAACCAAGGAACTTTTATAAAGAGCTTTTTTCTGAATCTTGTATATTTTATGGGATAAGATAGTCACCCTGTACCTTTGAAGATCTATTAATGTCCAGGGTGTTCGATTAGATAAAAATATGATTTAGTTTTTTAAAAATGATATACTTGGCAATATTGCCGTTATCACCATTTTTCTTTGTCTAAAGGAACTCGTCATTAAATTTGCTCTTTTATAACTTATTGAGACCGTCGCCAAAATCCGTTTTAATAATCAAAGCAGCAAAATAATGCCACCCCCATATAAACCCCTATGAAGTTTCTACCCCATAAAACTCAATAAAATCCCATAATTAAAACATGCAAAGGCATTTATAGTGATTCTTCATCTCCCCTTGTTGGTTGCGTAGCGAAAACACCCTCGCGATCAATAAGTCATATCCTTGATAGAAGTCGTTTATTTAAAAAAGAACTTTTTATTTTTTTTTTCAATAACAGACTTTTGCTATATCAAATAGGTTTTTTTATTTGTTTTTTATTTAGGTTGTTTTTTTTTAAGCTTTATGAGTTTCTTTGTGTTTTTAGAAGAGTGTAGCTTGTTGATTTTTTTTAATGACTTTAGTCCATTGTCCAGCATATTCTAGATATAATTCCATCGTGTCCTTCTCCATCTAAATATAGGCAATTATTTTCATATTAACAGAACTATTCAATTTTTTTTCATAAGCACATATAAGTACTCGGATGTGAAAAACGACGGGGTAGTTAGAGCTGTTTTGTCCCGGGATCCCAATTATTCGACAGTTTTCTTGACCTCTAAATTATTTTTATTAAATACTAAATGACAAAAATGAGTTTCTCGTTGGCCTCTGTGATTTAAAAACATGACTCTTCCGCGCCTTCGAACGCAAATTTGTTGTTTCCAAAGCACTTATTTACTTTACGAAGGGCAAAATACTCTATATATAAATAGAACTTTATGTTTCAATAAGAATAATATTACAAATCACAATTTTGATTTCTAGAATTATTCAACAACTTACTTCTATACTAACGATAAAATTTATAGAGCTTAAAGATCTTCCACCCAGGCTTAAACACATGTTGGTTCAGCAACCAAAACCAGAAGTTAAAATATTGAAACAGGTTTTATTTATTTCACATAATTGGTACAAGTCCTTTGAGTTCCTTGGCGAAACCCAGGTTGTTGCTCCGGACAAATTGAAGCTTTGGTCCAGATCTGACTTGATGCACTACTCAACACTTTCCTTCCACCTAAACATTGTCCTTGGCTCTCCAGTCAATTTAAAGAGTGTCTTTATCCCTAAGTTTTAGACATTGAAACCTGGTGACTACAGAGATTTTCCTTCTCCTCCAAACTTTAAAATCTTCAAGTCTCGAGATATTACACTACCTTTTACTTAAACGTTAGTATACCTTAAGCGGTTGTGGACTGTCCAAAGAGAAAAAAGATGGTAAAATCATTTGCTGTTTTTAAGTTTGGATAGGTTTTTCCTTTTATTTGTTATTTTAAGCATATAAATTTGACTCGAGTTTTCCAACTCTTTCGATTTCACAATCAAATTTAAAAAAAGCTAAGACTATTTTAGACTAAATGCACCCAGAACATATCTTTTTTTCTGGAATCCTAAATTAGGGAATCATCCAATAGGCTATTTGCCACCATTGAAAATAAGCTTTAAATTGTGGTCATCCTATCAGATAATAGTATAAAGAAGCATATTTCTCTATAATATAAAGTAAAATATGCATATTTATTGCAAAATGTACGTATTAAAATTCAAATATTTTTGAAATTAATTCAGCAACTGGAACGCTCTGTGATTGGTTACAACTTTGGTGACGTCACTTGCAAGTAAGTAATTGTCACAAGCTTTGTATTGTATGTTTTCAGGTGTTATTTTCGATCTTTAACTATCTAAATAACTGTTTCTTGACCATTTTATATAAAAAACATATTTCAAGAAACATTATTATCCGTTTCATACCTCAAAATGGACATAAATTTTGTGCAAGCTGATAACAGAAACCTACCCGAGATAGACGCATTTATGATTGTGCGTTTCTTTAAAAATAACGCTGACTACTATGCTGCAGAACTCAAAATTGTAAAAACAGCTGTGTAAGTACCTCTAAAAAATTATTTATTTACGTGTTCATCATTCAGTATTTCTCAAAATCTTATTGTGTGTTATGTTTATTGAGTGTAGAAATATAAGGAGTACCATCTCTTATGGGAGACGAATTGAAAAAGTGCCCATTTTGTATTTCGTGTAATTTATTATATCAATTTCCATCTGCAATTTAATAATAATACCGTTAAGTATAAAAAGAGAAAGTACTTACTTGCTAGGTATTTAACTTCTAGAACAAACAAAATCATTCTAATCCAAAAGTTAGGTTATACCTTAAAGTCTTTATAAGTTATCTAAAGGCGATATTTTGTTGTATATAAATCGGTAGGCATTTAAAGCAGGATATTTGTATACTTACATTAAAGTGATCTTCACACATAAAAACATTTGAATTCGATACAAAGCTGTTTGGATCTCTTCGAGCTAATTGTAACCACTTTTTTCTCCTCTTAGGATTTGTTGGGACAGATATAAACAGTTTTTGTGGTGTTTTCAAAGAAGTATTGGTACATTGTGGCACTACACACCATATTTAATTATAGCATTTTAGCCAATAAATTGAAAAATTATTAACAAAATTCACTGTAGTTGTACTCGTTAACTTGTTTACTTGCATATGACATCACGCGAAACATATGTCGACGCCATTACAGAGACAGCGTTTTTAGCGCGAATTTTATAATTTAAACTTTAACATTGAGTTTTATTAAAAACACCACAGATTTCCCAAAAATATAAAATGTATTGTGTTTGTTAGGTACCAAAAAATAATTTAAAACGATTTTTCAAAATCAGTCAAATACTCTATTGGACTGTTCTTGTTCTTAATAGTATGCTGACTAGTTAAATTTTACTGGAACTGATACAAGAAGTGACCCCTTCCCAAATTAGAATGAATAAAACTATTTTCTTAAAAGAAAACTTTTTAGAGGTTTTTCAAAGAAGTATAGTCGTTGGTACTAAACTTTCGATCTTTTTGATTATTATTAAATGTTTTAATATTTCATTTAGTATTATCTTAAGTAAGTCCATTTTTATAAGTTATTCTTTTTTTTATTTGTGGCAGAATCTGAAACAATACTAAAGTTCCCCTCTAAATGATCCTGTATTACATTATCCTGTATATGCTCGGCTCTTTCCGCGTCTATCTCGTCCGGGATATCTAGGATCGTTCGATAAAACTCGTAGGTGTAATCCCACCGTAAACTGTACCGACTTGACGACCGCTTAATGGGGATATGTATTCATGGGGACATTGGGGTGGAATTATTATACCCTTACGAGATATACGATGGAAGTCTAAAAAGATCTTGAAGAAACTTAGGGCTACAGTAACCAAGCATACTTAGGTGCTAATTTAAGGACCAGATTCATTTAAAAACGGTTTGTGTCAATAAAAAGATACCTAAGTATACTTAATTATGTAAGGACTCCTATTGGTCGTAGTTTTAGTAGCTTTTTTTCCATTGCAAAGTAACATTCAATCAACATTGCTAGGATAGTATGTTATTGAAATTTCCTTTTTTAAGCAGATTTAAAGATGCTGACTGAAAATCGTCAAATTTGAAACGTGAAATGTTCTTGTATGTTTATATTTTTAATGTTATTGAGGCTGTTTCCTTCTCCGATAGTCAAGCAGCTCTTAAGGCTCTTGAATCCAGCCGGTGCAATTTGAAAACCGTCTGGAATTGCAAGGATGCTCTGACCAAACTGGGTCAAAACAATAAGATTACATTACTGTGGATACCTGAAAACACCGGCCTAGAGGGTAATGAATCCGCAGACCTCCTTGCCAAAAGGGGGGCGGAGACAAAATTCACAGGGCCGGAACCGGTCATCGGTATATCTTATGGAATGGCCAAGCAGTTCATATCAGCTTGGATACAGAGAGAAAATCTTCGGTACTGGAATGGACTTCCGGGTCTCAGACACTCGAAGGCCTTTATAAGCCCACCGAACCAACAATGTACTGTCAAACTACTGGAGCAATCAAGGGTTCACCTTAAAACTCTAGTGGGACTGTACACGGGACACTGCAGATTGAAATACCACATGCACAAGATCGGCCTAGCGGAAGAAGCCGAGTGCCGCATGTGCATGGAAGGGGATGAATCGGCAGAACACATACTGTGTTCGTGCCCAGCAATGGCACGACTAAGATTCGCAATCCTCGGCAATGACACCTTGTTGCCGGGGGAGGTGAAAGATCTCTCTCCCAACAGGATCATCAGATTTATTAGAAGTCTGGACCTGATGGGAGAAATATAAAAGGGTGTGAGCCACAATAGACCGATCGGTCGCGGTGGAAGGGCGTTATACCCACTCACATTAAACCTACTACTACCTACCTACCTTTTCCTCCCCACAGAGCATGCATGTTGGGGGGCCGTTGTGTATGCCCACTTTCTGAAAGTGTTCTTAAATGAAAATGACATGTCAGTAGTCCTACAAGCTTTTTATTTGAGTTTGCTTTAAGAGGAAGACCCTGTCTGATAATTTCTTTGAAGGATCGCCCAGCGTTGCCTTTGCATCTGTTTATTCTTGTTTACGTCGGCTGTTTTGGTAGTCTACAATTTTTAATTATTTCCACAATTATTGTAACGCTTGACAATGACAATGAAATAAAACTAAATATTGTCGTTGGGAAAGAAATACCTCCAACGTTCGTTTCTTGCACGTAGAAAAGATTTTAGTTTCACAATTCACAACGTGCAACATTGCAAAAAAAATATTAGGATTAAGTAAGGTAAAGATTTAAACTGAACATAGGATTTTCAAGTCATGGCAATGCTTGGTTTTAGTTACAAAGCCGTCAAAATTCCATTTTTGGAAAATGTTCACATTGGAGGTATTTCATTCCGACCGACTGACTATATCGTAAAGATGTTTGGCGAACAATATACATTTTTAACAGTCACCGGTATATATTCTTAATAATGCCTACATAAATGTCAGGAATTTAATTTCAGAACACAAAATAAAACGAGTTTCATTACACAGAATGAATCATGCGGAGAAAATTTGGCTCCAAACCAATTGAAAAAGAGAAAATACCGGAAAACTTTTAATATCATAACAATTTAAATTGGTTTTTAGTGACAGAAAAACAATTTAATTTTTAAAAACACATTACATGACCATGAAAAAGTATTTGAATATAAGTGAAAAAAATATATCTAGTTTAAGACCGCGGTATTCTAAAATAAACTACTTTTTGAACACGAAGGTCGTTACTCAAGAAAAGACACCCAAGTGCCCATCGAGTAAAAATATATATTGATGACAATTCTCACTTTTCTTGCTTTCACTAAATTAATGCTGCATGGTATTACTTACAATAGTCGGTTGGTTGGTTGGTTGGTGTAAGCGGGGTTGGGCGCGTGCCCATATTTGCACTGCCGCCTGCTCCTATCAGGTCTAATAGGTTTCTACCAAGACGTTCATGCGAAAGCGGAGTTCCGCTCTGTATGTTTCCGAAAAGTATGTGTCTTCTGTACGTGAGTGCATTGCAATCGTATATTATGTGTGAGGCTGTTTCCTCCACTTTCCTATTTTTTGCAAGTGTTTCCTTAAAGACAATGACCTATCAAAAGTCCTACTAGTTGTCTTAACTGAGCACGCCCAAAAGTAGGAGCTCAGTTTCTTGGAAGGGTCGCCTAGCGTCGCCTTCACATGTTTTTGACCAGATGATACGTGATCCAGATATTGTTTTAGGAACCATCTGTCTATTGTTGTTTTCAGTCTGTTTTGATAGTTCAAGGATTGGCTCTGGGCCATTAAACCTTCTAAATGAGCCGGCACTTGGTAGTTCATCTGCCATTTCATTGCCTTCTATTCCCGTATGTTCAGGAACCCAGAGGAGTTCTATCATGTTGTTCCTGGCGGCATCGTGATTTTGGATGTAAACATTATTCGGGGCTTTTAGGGCAGCCTGACTATCTGAAAGAATGCGTTTATTATGGTTGTGATACCCCCTTCTACATTCTCTTGAACACATGTTTGCTTGCCTAATGAAAAGCTATAAGTCGCTCTGGGCCCAAATACACCAGCACCTACTTCATCATCTCTCTTTGAGCTATCGGTGTACCAAACCAAGCCTCTGGAAAGTGCTGGTGCCGGTGTTCTCTTACAATATTACCGTTACTATATGTTCTTCAGCCGGTCTCTAACCCTGATTTAAAAGAAAACTCTTTCCCAGGACCATTAACTGATATTGATTTAAGGCACTCTAAATATATCGAAATTTTACTTATATTCCACTTATATTTCCAATGTGTGACATGTTTTGCTAATAGTAGCTTCTTTAAAGTAATTATTCAAATATATTTTTAAAGGAAAACATCAAAATGGTACATTTTTTGAGATCCTAAATGATAATGGTCAAACAACCGTCTGAGAATTCCTCTATTTGTTTTTAAATTCTCGTGATTCTGGTTCTCCAAGACTTGAGCTTCTAATGATAATGGTCAAACTGACGTCTTGAGAATTCTCATTTGTTTTAAATTCTATGATTTTGCTTCCCAAGATCTTCAAAAGCTTCGTAAGTTTGAAATGTTCTTACTTGTTTTTAGGGGTTAAATTATTTTAAAAATTAAAACAGTAACTGATGCATACTATTCTGCCTACTGCACGCAAAAATTTAAAAAAAAACGCCGAAAAGTATTTAAAGTCGTCTTGTTTTTTCTGGACTATAAACCTGTATTAATCGTGCTTTAATAAATATGATTTGTAATTTAAGATTTAAAATATTTGGACATACTCTTTATCTGCCAAATGTCGACCTCTGGGCCTATGGGGTCTTGGCGTATAATATCATTCCATCATACTTCTAACTTATGACCAACTGCTGCCAAAGTCTAAGAGGACCTCTGTAAGCTCAACAGATTGCGACATAGAATAGTTTCATTGAAGAGAGATTAGGCGATTTTGGGGCCAAGGGCCAGCGATTAATGTGGTGTCGATCCATGAACTCGACTGGTTACTCTGGCTACATATGGTCTGGCGTTGCCTTATTGAAAAAAAGTTTATAATCGTCTTAAAGGATGTGATTCTATTTCTTCCTGATTGCTCTGTTATCGAAAATAATCTGGTGTCCTGTGTCCTGCTACCATATCCGAAGACATCCCATTCCCATACACCTATGGGGATGTCTCACGTTATTAAACTGCGGATTGAGGTTTACTACGTCGAAAGACAAAATGGAGATTTATTTTGGTCGGCCATCTTGACGCTAAGTCGGAAACCTCTAGCTTTGAGTCCTCATTTTTTTTGGAGCCATACCGAATAGCAGCTCAAAGTGATATAGATCGGTTTGTTCTTTTACCAATTTCTTCAATTGAAACACTTGCCCAAAGTAAGCCCATAATTCGTCCCCTTGCAAAGTCATTAAGCTGACAAATATGAGCAAGTCTTGACACTCGAGACACATTGTCTGGTAAAATAAAACTCTTTAAATATTAGACTAGAAATGTTTCAAAAATTCGTAACATTTCATTTCGATAGGTGCAAATATAGAGGAAAAACATCAAGATTAGCTCTAGATATGGCTAAAAATTTAAACGTTTTTGACTGGACTGAAAATAAATACGCTAACAAAATATGATTGAAATACTATTAAAAATACTAATGATTTCTCTTTCATTGTCACTTTGTCGTCTATTATTCTAAATATTTACATAAAAGATTGTTTTTAAATTCCTGCTTTTAAATTATTGATACATAGAATTCAAAACATATTTCATGCCTGGATAGACCCTATTTAATATTTTAAAGTAAAATTCAATTTATCTTAGGTGTGGGGCCAAGAGAAGACGATGGAAAGCCAGAAAGGGGCAGAGGAAATTCCGGAAAAGCTAAATTGCGAGTGGCTCGGGGCCCTTTAGGTTGCATAGCAACGCGATTTTCCGTGTATTCATGTGCCAAGATGGCGGCTAGGATCAATAAGTTAAATCCCTAGATGGGCGCTAAAGTTATACAGAATGTTTCTATTTTATGAAAACCACAAGTTTGTATTGGAATACAGACAACAACTTTAACTCATCTTGAAAGGTTTTTTTAAATGCATGTTTTCCTTTTTTTTTGTAGACCTAAAAGTATTCTAATCGACTACAGTTCACGAGTCCACGTCTGTTTTTTATTTTATTTTTTTATACCATAAAGGCCTATATGAAGCCTTAAAACGAAGTTCCATTGTTAAACCTACCTCTTCCCATTCCAACATTAATATCCAGGAACGGAAACATGCAGTTTTGCATTTTTTGACAGCTAAAAATTACATAGTAATACCAAAGTTTACAAAATAAAAATATAAGTTCGGTCACTAGATGACTTCACTTAGAGTACAGTACAACTTGGTCGATCGCTGTGGCAAGGCGTAAGATACGGAAGCAAGTTAAGAATGTCGATATTTAAAGTATCAATTATGTACAAAAACAAAAGTCTCTTGTTAGGCTTTTAGAATTTTACTGGACCAAATAACAAAATGAATAGAAACATCAATAAACACAAACAGGTTACGTTTAAAAAGATGTAATTCTGGAGTACCGTTTGTGTTAATACTAGGTGGCGTGGAAACGCCATTAATACAAAAATTAGAAATGAATCGTGGATAAGCCAAGTTTTCTGCAGGCCCAGTTTTTTTTATCTTAGAACAGTCCACAAAGACATAAACCTAAGTACTAGCATACAGTGTGTCCGTGCGTGTCTTAAGTGAAATAAAAGGTAGTTTATTAACACGGGACTTAAAGCTTTGAAGGAAAAGAAAAAATCTGTGAAGACAGCAGGTGTTATAGTCTAAACACCTTAGGGATAAAGAAACGAACAAAGTGTTAAGTTTCAGGCCTCTCCAGATAGGCTGTAAAGTATGCATAAGAGTGGAACTATCCGTTGCTCTAGAGGTGGAATTATGTTGGCTAATTCCTCAGAGAATATCTATAATAGAAAGACAAATACTCTACAGCTAGTCGGTGGGCAAGAGAAGAAAACTTTTTCTCAAGAGTTGGGTCATTAATAGGGTGGACGGCTTTTTTGGGTGGACTCAAGAATTCTAAGAGTTGTGGAAAAGAGATATCTCCGGTATCCTATCTTATGTTCTAAATCAGGCTTAGAGACTGGTTTGAAAAACTAAATATTAGAGAGAAAAGTAGTATCAATAACAAAACTGTGGATGGAATTGATTGTGAAAGAGAAAAGATCGTTGATGTAAAGAAAATATAGATTTAGTGCAATCAAACGGTAGTTTAAAGTGGAAAGTTTTGGTGTAATTGTTTTGATTGGTTTATTCTATGTTTTTTGGAGTGCTAAACACGAATCTGAAGTTGTCCAACAAAAATTTGCCTGGCAAATAAGAGAAATCATCAAAAAACCACTAAAAATCATGTTTTTTAGTGGTTCTCAGCCTATAACTTGCGTAGCAAGCTATTTATGCAAAAAGTGTTTATGTAATAAAATAAAGAGGAGAAGGTTTTATATAATTTATGTTTTTTAACATTTTTTCGTACGTCGTATGGTTTCCACGCAAAAGAGTGCTGAAATATGGGAGAAATTAGCAAAAAAAATAGCAGAAGACATCATTAGTTTATATTTTTTATTTTATGTAGGTGAACATAATTTGATAGATTAATAAAAGAGGCAAATTTCATTACAGTTCAGTATTTATGACCTAATAGGAGCCTCCTTAGACACCGGGTTAAAGGATTTCAGCGGGGCAGCGTTCCAGTTCTTCTAGGTCTGAAACAAAAATCATTGACTTAATTGCAAAATATTCCACAATTTATTAAATAGATATGAAAAATATCAATTTATAAGTACCTATCTATTTACTTGTACAAGCCCTTTTAGGTACCGGTTCCATACTTTCCTCAGGGCAGCCCTCCAGTTCTTCAACGCCTAAAACAAATAAGAGACCATATTTTAAGCACTTGTCAACATATTGAATAGATATGAAAGCAGTAGAAACATATTTTGACACACAAATAAATAGTGAAGAGATAATGATAGAATAGAATTATCCATGCACAGTTACCTTTAAGTAACTCCGGATCATCCTCTGCTTCTTCCTCAATTTCTGCAATAGGCATATTATTACAGCTGTTTTCACAGTTGAGGCACATACTGGAACAGTTAAGGCCAGCTTTTTTACTTCCACAGTTGGTCTGACAGGTCTTTATGTATTTGCAAGCTATTAGGTTTAATACTGCGTCTGATGTTGGTGGCTGTAATGTTGTTACTGGTTGCAGTCCTCCTTTGGTTTTCTTTCAACCCCATTGTTCAGGATCTTTTTCGTTTTTAAAACATTGTTGTACTTGAAAGTAAACTCTCAAAGAATGTTGCTGTACTGCAGCTTGGGTAGGAGGTAGCGACGCCAAATGTACGGTTGTTTTGTATGCAGATCTAAGGTAGCATTATTACCACAATTTGTTCAAGGACGCGTTTTCCTTGTCAGTTAATTTGGACAATGCAGTGAAAAAGGTAAAACCAGCATTAGTTCCAGCGTCAGCATGTGCCTTAGAATCTTTAAAAATTTGAATTGTCTTGGTTAGGGCAAGGTTTTTCTTAAGGGTTTGAAGAAACTTTATTTTTTCGCATCCTCTTTTGCCAGCTTTGTGTGAATGCCAGCTGCAGCAAAGTTGTCCTTTAACATTGAGATGAGATGGATTTTGTTTTTCATATTGCCTGAAAACAACTGGACTTCGCGCCGTTGCAGAGAGAGGCACATGACACCACCAGGGCAGTAGCAGTGAACGAACTGAGTAACTGAAGGCATGAGGTGTTGACCTTGACGCATACCCCCTTTAGTCGGCCTAGTCGAACCGAATGGTCTTTGCCTTACGTCAAAATAGGCGAGGCGCTGCAGATAAATTATTTTACTTAAAGGGAAAATTGCATTGATTTATTCATTATTTTTTGCTTTTTCCCAAAAATTACTGATTTACGGTACGGTGAAAACCGTACGATGTACGAAAAAATGTTAAAAACATAAATTATAGAAAATTTTCTCCTCTTTATTTTACTACATAAACATCTTTTGCATAAATAGCTTGCTTTGCAAGTTATAAGCTGAAAACCACTAAAAAACATAATTTTTAGTGGTTTTTTGATGATTTCTCATATTTGCTGAGCAAATCTTTGTTGGACAACTTCAGATTCGTGATCAGCACCCCAGAAAACATAGAATAAACCAATAAAAACAATTACACCAAAACTTTCCACTTCGACCCCTTTTTGTGCACCGTTTTACTAGCCTAATTTGGTGCCAGAACCGAGCTCTGGACATCCCAGCTTTAGCTTGGTACAAGCAAGGAAATTGACAATCTACAATAACTAACTAATATATGTCGATAAGAAAGGAAATTGAAGAGCCACGAACAAGGATTAGGTAGAAAACCATAGGAAAAAAGTTTATTAATGGTCAAAAGCTTTGGATATATCCAGATCAACAGTATGGGATGCACCAAGCACACAAGAAAACAAGACAGTGTGGATCTTTTATGATGGAATCCGTACAGTCCGTCGTGTATAAATTTGTATCTTGCCAGAGTTTAAAATTTGAGAATTAATAAATTTTCCATTACCTAGCGCACAACTGAGTAAAAAGATATAATTCTATAATTATAAGGAAAGCTTTAGATCCTGGTCTTGAGGATAGAAGAGTTTGAAGCCTAGGTGCTTCTAATATGACGGGCTGAACCAACCGAAATGGTAATGTGTGACCACTTCGTGATATTCTGTTGTGATTGGAGGAAAAATTATACCTACTAGTCCCTTAAACTAAACCTCATAAAGTGATTGATAAAAAAGCAACTAAGGCTTAAAATTAGTCAACGGGCCAAAGGAGTCCAAGATGACCAGTATTGTGGCTTGTGGAAGAACCTGTTCGTCAGATGTCTAAACAGGTTTCTCTGGAATAAGTAAATAAAATGTATACAGACTAAACTTTAAAAAAACCAACATATTACGCGTCATTTTTTTAATACAACACTGCCAGTACTAACTTCACATTACCATAAAATTAAAATTAAAATCTCCATCTCCTAGTATATTGTTGCCATTGGTTTAGAATATAGCAAGTAATGTGTACTACAGTGCATTTAATTAGGAAAACTTTAATTTACTAACTTAAACTTTTTTACACATTTATTTTTAACAAGTAAATCTGCAAAGGATAAAGGGAAATAATAATGAAAAAAAGAAAAAAATATATAAAAGAAAATGTAAAGAGCCGAAAACCACTGAAAGAAGTATATTTTAGTAGCAATCTTCTCTAAAAATGTTTAAAAATCATTTAAAGGGTTTTATGTAATTTGGAAAAATTTACCGGAATTTTCTTTAAAAAGACCTTTTTTTCCAGCCCGTGTTGTTAATACATTAAACCTAACCCCAATGCACTTTTGGGGACTTTTTAGCCCGCACGTGCACTCACAAGCGGTCTCATTAGGTTAACGAAGACACGTGGTATATTTGGCATTTGGCACGTGCAAGGGGGATTTCTAGTTGGTCTCCCTTGTCTTTTATTTCGGGAACAATTTGAAAAGCGCCTAACATGTACTCACTTTTAATTATTGCATAGCAAAAATTCTTCTATTACATGTTTAGAACCGAGATTTAGGCTTAAACAAAAATGAAAACTTTTAATAATAAAGGGACTAAATTCGTTGAAGATTTTTTGTCCAAAAATGGTGACAGACTGAATTAATTGTTTCTTTTTTTAATTTTCATTCATCGTTACGTTTCATTAAGTACTAAAGATAAATTAACACACTTAAAAAATATTTTTATGGACATTTCTATCCAAATACCAAAAATATCTGAAAACCAACAAATTTATTTGCACAGAATTTAATTATGCCATCAAAAACACTTATGTAAAATAAGGGCCAAGTTCCTATCCAAAAATCTAAGTCTCTGAAGAAATTAGACCTAAAATTAGACCGGGTTCTTTTTTAACTTGGCAAGATATTTTCTGATCTGTCTTTAATAATAAGTGTTCTTTTTCATTAATACAAACACTTCTTCTCGGACTTCCATTGTCTTTATTTAATTTTTTTTACAACGTTTCGAACAGTAAGTATCTCTGATCGTCTTCAAGTGAATACTACATATCTAAGCCTATGACTACGCCTTATATTTCCTAACCGGGTCACTGATGCGTAAAGCCACTGCCCATTTTTATGGTCTACTGAGCTTGACTTCTTTCTTGTTAGTAAGGAGATATTCCCAAATGTTGTGGATATCTAAAGTTGGTTTACTATAAACATGGGAATTGTTATTAATAATAGCAGCTTCTTTAAACTTTCGTTTCTTCCAGTGGGATTCTCTAAGAACAATCCCAGCATCTTCCCAATTAATATTATGCTGTTTAGACCAAGCATGTTCCGCAACACCTGACTTGTCAGTCTCGCCCATTCAAGTATGTTTTTGATGTTCCTTAATTCTAACTTCTAAATGTCTCTTTGTCTCACCAATATATAGATCACCACACTCATAGGGTATTTATATAAACAACTTCTTTTTCCGCATTCAAAGTACTCGGTTTTGTTTTAGTAAGAAAACTTCTAAGGGTGTTGCGGGAAGAGAATGCTGTTTTGATGTCGTATTTTCTTGCTATTCTTCTTATTTTTTCGGAAGTTCCTCGCATGTAGGGTATAGTAAGGATCTTCATTTCTTGTTGTTGATTTGTATGTACAACCTGTTTTTTATTTCGAAAGTTTGAAATTGTTCTTTGAACAAGTGTTTCGGTGTAACCGTTCTGTCGCAGGTCTTCCTTGATATTATCAACTTCTTTATTTAACAAAATGTCAGTGCTACATATTGTTTTGGCACGATTATAAAGTGTTTTTATTGTACCTTCTTTCGTTGCGCCAGAATGATTAGACTCTGTATGTACAACCTGTTTTTTATTTCGAAAGTTTGAAAAAGTGTTTCGGTGTAACCGTTCTGTCGCAGGTCTTCCTTGATAGTGATAACAATTTCCATGTTTATAGTAAATCAAGTTTAGATATCCACAACATTTGGCAACCTCTCCTTACTAACAGGAAAGAAGTCAAGCTTAGTAGACCATAAAAATTGGCAGTGGCTTCACGCATCAGTGACCCGGTTAGGATATATAAGGCGTAGTTATAGGCTTAGATATTTAGTATTCACTTGAAAACGATCGGAGATACGTTACTGTTCGAAACGTTGTGAAAAAATTAAATAAAAACAATGAAAGTCCGAGAAAAGAACTTGGTCTAATTTTAGATCTCATTTTTTAAGAGAGATTTTTGGATAGGAACTTGACCTTTATTTTACATAAGTGTTTTTGGTGCCGTCTATTCTCTTTTTTCTGAATTCAGGAAATGAGGAAAAGCGATAAATATTTTCCGAATATGAGTTTTTTTACCGTTTTATTTATAAGGGCAGACAAGTTCTGTAATTTTGTGTTTTAAGTTATCTTTTCCTAGTAGAATGAGGTATGGGGTTTGATAGCTAATATGTGGCAATTTTCTTTGTTTAATTACTACAATCCTGCATGCATTTTAAATTCCAAGACAATTATGACCTTAGAAACTTAGGTTTAATCAGATTGCAAATTTCTAAAATACCCCTTATATATACGATATTACCGCCCCCGTTTCAAGACGTTTCGAGTAAAAATGTGCACATTTCAGATTTTTTCCTTTACTTGTGTTACTTGTGTCCCAAAACCTACTCAAATACCAAATTTCAAGTTACCACTCTCCCGGAAAGTGCACCATAATATTGATGAGTCAATGAGTCAAACAGTTAGTCGGTAATAAAATGAACGATTTTTAAAATCGAACATCTAGAAAACCACTTTTGACATAACGTTCTCAATTTAATCATCGATAATTAAAATACTTATATGAATTTACATACCAAATTTCATACCTTTATGTAAAACGATAACTAAGTTATAATAGGGGAAAACACGCTGAAATATTTCGTGTATGGGTGCGTCAGGATGAAACTTGGCCTGGCGTACTATTGTGATCTGAGATGATAAGAAGGAAGCCTGCAGCATTAATATACAAATTAGTTAATTAAAATGATTAGACACAACAAACGGATTCGCACCAACCACCAACCAATTTAGACGGAGCTTTACTTACTTTGAAAAAGGAAGCGAAAGAGTACTTAAACCACACTACGTAAACCATTGCATTTGCAGTAAAATTGACTCACTTACGTGTTATTCCTGGGCGCGTGATTCGTTAGTTGTCTAAGGCCTTTAGTTTTGGTTGCTGGCTACATCCTGGACGAGAGAACAGGCCAGATTATTCCCCAATACTCATTCAACAAAAACTTCAAGGTTAAAATTCCAGATCGAAATGAGTGGCAGCAACCCGATCTCCCCGGCATGGTTGGAGACATCATCTGGAATACGGATGGTTCCAAAACCGAGCAGGGAACTGGAGCGGGCGTGTACTGTGAAATGAGGAATTCACAATTCTCCATTCCACTAGGAACACACAGTTCTGTATTTCAAACGGAAATATATGCTTTACTGCACTGTGCAAAAGAAAATAACATTAGGACCTATGAAAACAAGCGGATCTACATAATACAAACAGCCAAGCATCACTGGGGACACTAGTAACCCCCAAGGTATAGTCCAAACTGACATGGGAATGCCAAAAAGAACTGAAAGTCTGGAAGAACGCAACAGAGTAACTCTCTTGTGGGTACCAGGACATTCGGGAATAGAAGGCAACGAAAAAGCGGATGAGCTAGCCAGATAGGGATTATCCTTACCATACTTTGGACCAGAACCTACCCTTGGAGTGACCAAAACCACAGCACGAGGGCAAACCAGGGAATGGATCCGAAACAAACACGAGGAATACTGGGAAAACCTCAGTAGAATTAGACATAAAAAATGCTTCATAGGGGCCCTCCGAAAGAACGAAGGAAGAACTACTCAGACAAAGTAGGAAAAAACTTCGCATAACAGTAGGGTTGCTAACAGGGCACAATAACCTAAGAGAACACCTACACAAGATAGGCTCATACAATGGGGACCCAAGTTGCAGAATTTGCGACGAGGGGGAAGAAACAGCCTACCAAATCCTGTGCGAACGTGAGGCATTGAATCACAAAAGACAGGCATTATTTGGGCAACCGGAAATGAGCCCACAGGAATATATCAACCAACCAGTTATACAGACTTGTAGAAGGAACAAGACTAATGGGAGAATTGGTATAAAAGACAATGGGAGATTAGGCACAAAAAGCCCAAGAGCTGCGCTGCCTCCGGTAGTGAATCAAGACGGCTTCCAGGAAAGAAGAGGAAGAAAAAGGCCGTTAGTTGAAATATTTTTTATGATGGAGCAAAAAATAATAATGTAATGAAAATTAAATATTTGTAATTTAAAAATAATAACATATCAATTATACGTAAGGTTTTATAATAATTGGATTTTTTAACATAAATAGGTAAGTCGGTGCTTCACTTAGTTCAGTGTGTCGCCACCGTGCAAGTGCAATTACCGCTTATGAAATGAACTTTTTTTAAATAATTTTCTTTAGAGATTTTTAATTTTGATAAATCTTGCTGGGATGAGTGTTGGAAACAGAATCCTCAGCTATGCCTGACCTGGCATATACATTAGAATTTTTACTAAACTTGTTAATGGGCTAATTGCATAAAATTTGTTTTGATCTAAAAACACGTCAAATCTTTTTTTGCCTTTTAAAAAACCATCTCCCAAATATCGTTTTTCAGAAAAAAAAAGCTTCGATTTAAAGTTCGCGCCCGGCCCTTTAAATTTGTCGTCAGAACAAAAGCTGTGTGACGACACAAGGGTTGCCGAGTTCAAATATTATTTTTTTTCTTTAATTTATTTCATCCAGAGCAACAACAGAAAGCCCATTGCGGTCCTTTATTTTTATTTAAAATAAATCTGGTTAATGTCAATTAAATAGGCAACATAATAAATGTAAAGGGTAATTACACAGACAAAATCCATCGTTATTACCACAAAAAAAATAATACATTTCACAAAATGATGATAAGTACCGACTTTTTGAACCAATGAAATACATTTTTTTATTATTGTAACCACACTTAATGACTTTTAAAACCACCGCAATACGTTTTTTTTTAATGTTTTTTTTTATCAGACCAAAATGAAAAAAATATATTCTTCTTTTTAAATAAACAAATGGAAATGGCTCTTATCCACTGATTAAAAATCAAAAGTGTTTCAATATCCGGATTAATTTCGCTTTTGTATTATCCTAGAAGTTATATTGAATCTTAGCCCCGGTCGCCTCTGTCGTTCAGACATTGGAAATACGTGTGGCGGAGATACCATTTTCGCGGGAAAGTTTTATTTGAATTTTATATGCTTGTAAGTCCTTTAAAAAATGTCGTATAAAAAGTATTTGGTAGAAGCGTTATTTAGGTATAAAGGGTTATTATTCAATTAAAAAAAATATGTGCAAGGGGCATACAACTTACTAATGTAAGTTTTTTGAATACCATTGTTTGTTATCTATTCCAGTTGGCTTTTTACAATTTTACCTAAACATATTAGAGAAGTATTTTTTTTTCATGCTTGGCAACGCTTCCTACTATATGAATTAAACAGCAAAAGAAACTGTATTACTTTTTAGTGGCGAAACAAAGGCTAAGTTCCAATATTACATTTTGTTGCTCCGTTTGCTTAAAAACATTCCTGTATTTCATTCAGAAGAAAAACAGAAAATCCATACGCGTTCTTTATCCAGTTTGAGAGTGTTTGAATATTTTGGAATAGCTCCTTGGTTTAAGACCACGTGACATAAAAATTCACTCGCTCCGCTTCCATCCGAGATGTAATATTGGAACTTAGTCAACAGGGTTTCCAACTTAGGGGTTTCCCCCCAAATTTAGGGGGAAAAAGTGGGATGTGATTTTTTTAGGAGTGCTATATTTTTAGGGATTTTTATAACTTCAAATATTCATTTTTTTCAAATGTTAAATCAAGCAAAATAAAGGTGTAATAGTATAGGCCCTGGGATAATCCAATCTAGCCAATCATATTCATTTTTGTATTGTTTGGCAAATATATCTGTAACAGCGCGGCGTCGGTAAAGGGAAGGTAGTTGTAAACCAAACATGGTTTACTTCATTCATAAAAAGCACAATGTGAATATATATGACTTTAAAAAGTCAGAATCCAGAGAAAATGATTTGTTACTTGAAGCGTTAGATAATTTATGAATAAAAAATATAAAGAAATGTTGCAATGAAATTATTTATTGATTATTTTAAATTTATTATTTGTTTAATGATATTTTATTATTTATTATTTATTTTAAATTTATTATTTGTGTAAAAATATTTAATTATTTATTTTATAAATAATGAAATTTTTTAGGGGGAATTCCTTGTAATTGTGGGGATTTTGGGGGTTTTTGATTGGGACTTTAGGGAGATAAATTTTTGAGTTGGGAACACTGTTAGTCAAAGAACGGCAATAAGCAATCGTCTTCGTCGGCGTCCCGGCACGAGTGAAGAGTATTTATACAAACATGTATATGGTGCCATCTGTTACACAATATCCGGATTAAGTATGTATTACTGCACATGCAAATCAATATGTTTAGCAACATATTAATGTTTAAAGGAAACTGAAGAACAATAAATCATAGAAAGATTTCTACTTCATAGATACGAGCATACGAGCTAAACTTCGAGCATATACTACTAGGAGTAGCCTTACCGCTTGGCCGTGAGAACGTGGAGAGAGAGAAAACATGAGTACAACCTTTCTTTTTCGCTCCCCGTGCTGTCATTCGTCGGTGGGAACTTTTTAGTATTGGCAGGGCTACCGATCAATATTGGCCCGCTAAGCGAGAGGGTTACACTCATGTTTTCTTTCTCTTTCGCACGCTTGGGTATATATCCTTCCAGCCGACCAATTAGCAGGTATATACTCGGATGATTTGATCAACTACAAGAGGGTGGTTATAGGAATCTAACGATTTATACAAAAAGTTTAACAGGGAAAATTCTTTTTTAATGTAATAATTTAGAGCAATGTTTGGGGATGGGACATAAAATTCTATGCCCATCCATTTGAACATTTAATTTTTTTTTAACCTAAAAATTTTTAGACCCCTTTAAAAACCCTTTTTCTTCATGGTTTAGTTCTTTAAACTACGGGCTTGGGAGCTGATAAAAAATGACCCTGATTTCAACTTTAAAATCAAATTTAGCTACTTTCTAAATAGGACTGTATATCTTTTTTCAAAAAAACTTAATGCCCGGGTTGGCTCTATTTACAAAAAAAGAAACTTTTTATATAAAAGGGGCTTTTTGTGATGGCACCTAACTTTGCCCACATAAATTATTTTTCCTATAGTTTGTACCTTAACTCCATTGGGTTTGTTTTGTAAACTACTGCAGTAAAAAAATACGAGAACAAAAGATTTTGCTTTTTTTCCAAAGTTGCATTTATTACAGTAAATTTTTTGTATATTTTTTTAAAAATTGGGGAATTTTTTCCGCTTCGACGAATCCAATTTTCCACTATAAGTTTTTTCCCTAGCTTTTCCCTAAATACACCCAATATTTCCTGAGGATCTAATATATATCACTTTAGAATAATTTTGGAGTTACTGGCCTTTCAACTGAACATTCAAGGCTCTTAACCCTTCCGAAAATGGGTATTATTTAAATTTCAGGTCAACCTAGCAAAAAACGCAATTAGGCGAAAAAATGAAAAAAACTGCTGAGACGTCCAGAGATAAACAAAAATAAAAATGGCTTTCCACGACAGCAAAATAAAATTCAGTAGTGTGTAAAGGAAAGGTATATTTTCTTTGCTGGCTGCTAACAGCAGCTGTAAAAGTTTTGTTTTTTTATCACGTTTTATTAGCTTGACCTGTATGTATGTAACGGAATCTTCAACGTAATTTTCACCTATTTAAGGTCTAATTCACTTGAAAGATTTGTACAGGTGTCAAGAGTCGATGACAATACAATTATTTCATAACTGTTCAAAAGCCTTAGGAACAAAATAAAATCACTTTGGCAAGAATGGGATTACCAAAAACACAAATTTTCCTACAAATCACTATGCAAAAAAATAATATTTTTTTTGTCCATGATTATGTTGGGAAATCTAATTTTTATCCTAATTTTCTATGAAATAAGATTTTACTTAAGTGTACAAAAAATCGAGGCTCTTGATATACTTTAATCTTTAAGTAAATAAGTAAATAATTAAACAATAAAATTTTATAGCAAACCAATAAAAGCGAAAATAATTTAAGTATAAAGATTTTGTCAATGATAGGAAAGTCAATAATTATTGTGACTAATTAATTTCAATAAGATTAAATAAAATTATTAACAAAATAATCATTTAATATAAAAAAGCGTAGGTGCAATTAAATATTTTATGATAACCAATTTGTAATAGCCAGTGAAAAAGTGCTCCTTGAGTACTTTGAAGAAAAATCCAAAATATGGAAATCGTCTACGCTCTGGTCAAATTACTCCATGTTAAAGACGATGATAAACATAAATAATTAGGACATAAGCAGATATTACAAGCTAGTTGCCTTTTTAAAGCGAAAGGATGAAGGATATCGACCGAAAAAATCTAAAATATTTGACAGAAAACAAATCGACAACTATCTCGCAGAAGCCCCGGATGAAATATATCTTATGCAAAAAGTAGTCGCAATTTTCGGTGTATTTGGAGCCTGTCGTCGAGAAGAACTGTGTAATTTGACATTAAATAACATCGAAGATTTGGAAACTTTACGAATTGTGCATATACCAGACAAAAAAACTATTGTGCAACAAACCTTTGTAATTAGTGTATTAGTGTAATTAGTACCTTATATATGAAATATTATAAAAAATATACAGCCCTCCGTCCAGTGAATATTAATCATTAATGAGTTTTTATAAAATGCTTAAAGAAACTCTATTTTTAGTTTGGTTTGCTATAAATCGGGTTTTTTAATTTTTTTTTTTAATTTATTCAATAAATTAATATCAGTCATAAGCGACTCACAGCGATTGTTAGCAGCTTCGGAACTTATCTAAGCACTGTCAAACTGGTTACATTTAAGGTTAAAAGCCACACAAAATCTAATCTGATAACAATAAACTATTTGAGAAAAAAAAAACAAAAAGAAATCATAATCTAAATATCTGCTAATCCATTCCCCAGTACATAGAGTCCGGGTAAGTTTCTTGTTTTTAAATAAAAATAATATACATATAACTAAATGATTCATCCCCTTGTCTTATAAACTTAAGCAGAGTTAAGTATTCAGAATATTTGCGCTCCCAGGATAATAGTAATATTTTATAAAACGCTAAAAAATATTTATTTAGTATTATTTTAGGTTATGTTATTCTGTTTACAGTCATTTTTCATTGGTGGTAAACGCTTTTACATTTTAACGTCAGCAAATCAGAAAATAGTTCACCATTTCGTCAAGAATATATAGGAATAGCTTAAGAAATATTATGCTATTCTTAGCAGATGTTGGTGTTATGTACTGTGTATTGTTGCAAATCCTGTATATAAAAAGTTTAAACAACCCTTAAAAAGTCAAAACCATATTAAATTTGTTGTAGGCACCCTAAGCGACTATGTCATTCTTATTCGCCTTTATCTCTGGATTACGTATTCAAATTTAAATTCAAAGAACTATACCTGTTGTTAAGGCGTTCGATATACTAAAAGTGGTACAGTATAATAAATTGCCCTGCCGTTATTACTAGTAAAAGGTTATAGACCAGGAGAAAAATATAACGAATGTAAAAACCGATAGAGAAATTTCGGTAGCAAAAATTGATCTTATTTATCAGAAACAAAGATAATTTTTAAAAAAATCTTTTCAGTTAATTTCTTACCGTTCTCACAGAAGTTCTATAATATTTTCATATGAAGTTTAAAGAGGGAATGCAAAAAAACTACTAATGGTATTAAGTGTCTTACTTATCCTTTGTAATAATTAATTTAGTTTCCTAAAAAAGTAATTCAGTTTACCAATTATTAAGTGGTAGCGCTTTATAAAAATATAAATGAAGTAGCATTGTGTAGCATCCCCAAATATTAAATATATAAAAATAATATATAAAATAATATGATTTTAGTGTACCTGAAAAAAAATAACTTAAGGTATACTATAAACTTGGCCAAAATTTTAGGGTGGCGGAATTTTGTGTGTGTGTGTTCAGTGTATTTATATATATATATATATATATATATATATATATATATATATATATATATATATATATATATATATATATATATATATATATATATATATATATATTATATATAAAAATATATATATATATTATATATTTTTAATAAAATATTAATCGATCATTGATAAAGTCTGAAATCAGCCAGGAAACGTCTGAAATAAAACTTTTAACATGGAAAAAAAATAGTTTTGATTTGTTGTTAACCAAAAATCCCAAGAAAAAAAAAAACTCAGTATATATATATATATATATATATATATATATATATATATATATATATATATATATATATATATATATATATATATATATATATATATATATATATATATATATATATATATATATATATATATATATATATATATATATATATATATATATATATATATATATATATATATATATATATCTGGAATTTCGAGTACAAAATTATGTGGGGTTTAGATTATTAAAACTAATAGTTAACGATGTTCGAATTGGAGTAAAGCCCCAGATATTTTCATAGGATATTGTACTTTTAAAGGACACCCAGGAAAATTTCTTTCCCGGAAAAATCAGAGAAGTGATATTTTATCTCCGGAATATTTTAGCATCAGCATTTTTTTTATTTTTGTGATCTGAAGTGAAGCAGATGTAGTTAAAAAACAATTGAAAAGAAAAAGAAGAAAGGTGGAAGAGGAAAGGAAAACTGACATACACAAGCAGAACTCGTAATTTAGTACTTTACGAGCCCTTCAGTGGGAATGTATAAAATACTCTTCTATAACCTACTATGTGTTTTAAACTTGTATGATTTACAAATATTTAAACATAAATAAACTATTTTGTGGATTTATTTACCATATCTCCTGGACTAAAACACCCCATTAACACATCGCGTCGAAACAACCCCGATTGAAAGGTGACCGACGGTCAGTCTTCACGCGATTCCCACTGAAGTAACAACCCTTAAATTTACTGAAAGTTTTTTTTTTTAAATTAAATATTCCTTAGGTTTAATTCTTCTTAAGGATATTTTAATGGATCCTAGCTTTTTATATATTTTGAAATAATTTATTCAATAATGTTAAAAAAATACTACCGCCAATGTGGTACTCTATATTTTTTATTTTAAAAATCTAACGGCAATAAAATATAATTAAATAATTTAATTAAAATTTATTCTGTTCTTTCTTTTCAATTTTTTTCCAAAAACGAAAAAATGGGATGTGCAAGTAGTGCGCCCCTTGTAGAACAAGGGAAAAATTTAGTGGAAGGGGTAAAGGAAACTGCTAATGACACGTTAGCTAAAGGAGAAAAAGCAGTGCATGGTAAGAATTTGTCATAGAATTAGTTATTATCTTACAATATGCATGAAAAAGGGAGGATCAAGATATTGTAACAAAGGTTAAAGCTGTTTAAAAAAATTAAATACACGAATTTTTAAAAATACATAATATACTATTTACTATTATTTATATTTATAACATGCAGATGTTAAATGTTGGTGTCTATTTTATAAGTCAAATGGCTTACTGCGAACAGTAGATGCCTAAACCAACAGGTGACTCGCTCTAGAGATCGTGGATGCAAACTTTTTCGAAAATCGTACAACTTTCTTTGACATTTTTTTAATCTTTGAAGTATCCCTCTGTTATCGTAGTCAACTTTCAGCCCTATAGTCGCATTTTAAATATTTTCGGGAAAGGTTTAAAAAGGTTCGGTTATTTATTCTTTAGATATAATAAGAGCCCGTACAGATAAATTCAAGAAAACAAATGGATGCAATATTAAACAAAAAAGCTATCCCATTGCTGGAGAGATTTTTTGAATTTATATGAGTGTGGGAAATCGGCATTTGACGTACTCATTTAAATATTAATATAATATAAATAAAGCTTAAAAATAACACCGTTATAGATATTTACGTTATAAGTCCGGAAAATGAACTAGTCCGGTAAAACATTTTTTACCGGACTCAATACTGTAAAAGGTTATTTTCGGACTTTTCGGACTAAAACCAAGTATCTAAAAGTGCATTTTATAGTAGAGTATAAATTAAAAGTAAGTTTAGAGCATAAAAACGGTTCAGAGTTAAGGGGGATTTGTTTAGTTTGCCGTATATCAATAAACTTTTAATAATGCCATATGGAAATATAGTTATTCTACTTAAACCACTGTAAGGTTTAAAATGTAACCGATGGTTATACCTTAACCTGTTAAGGGTTTACTCAGATAACTTAGTTAACGCTGTAGTTTATAAGTAAGTTATTTAAAATGCTTTAATGTGATCAGCTTGGTATTTAATTCTTCCTTCATAATGAGTTATGCCATTATATTGAAAGCACCTTAAGTATAAAGTAATATGTAAAACAATGCAAGGTTACAATCATAATATACAATTACAAACTGCATGTGGAACAAAAATATATACATTTTTTAATGAAGAATGGTATCGTGTCGTTATTAAAACAAAATCCACATAAATGTTGTAAACCGTTTATTTTTTTCTACACGTGCTGATACGAATTATTTTTAAATATTTATTGGATTCGTATTGTATTTTTAAACAAGTAACCTATAATTTTAATACTTATAACCACTAATAAATACAGCATGAACTCAAATTGATTTTATCAATATTTTAAAAGAGGTTTTGTCATGCGAGCACATTTAAGCGTTATAAACGGAAGACGAAAATAATCTTTATAACGGTTCACATGCATTAATAAATTATTAACTGTTTCTTAAAAGTGGAAATTACAATGTAAGCTTGATAATCTATATTACATGAATAATAATTATCTGTATACGTATCGAATGAAGTTTCTCATAGTCGGCCTTCTTGAAGTCCTGATTTTATATCGATAGACGTATTTATTTTAATTAAACATAATATATCTATTAACGTCAATATAAAATACGATATTTGACAGAAACAGTAATCTGAAACGTAGCATAATAAACATTTTTATAAAAATGGTATAACAATTTATAATTTTAATGTTACCAAGTAACTGTATATTTTTAATTTTATCTTTGAGTTATATGTTCTTATAAATTGAACTAAAAAAAATGTACTTTATTTTTCAGCATGCAGTTAATATCTCTTTATTCTTGTTTCAATTTTTCAGTAGATGATTCTCATTTATTTATTTTTTTTCACAATTAATAATTATATGATCATCATTTTTTCGTTTAAATGTAACTGATTTTAATTTTTCCTGTGTTACACTAAATTTGATATTAATTATAGTAACCGGAGAATAAACTGGAGACATTATTTATTAGCAAGTAACAATTAGAAGCCTGTAAAAAGAAATATTAGCATGTCCCTATTTCAAAAAACTTCTTCAAAGCGTAAATTATTATGCATATACTGACACAAATAGGTTTTAATTTTTAATTAACTCTTAAATCTATGTGTTCTTACTTTTGGGCACTATGTGTTTTTTAATTTAAAGAAGATTTTAAACATATTTTTAAGGGTAGTTATTTTTATAATTAGTGATAAAATCGATATTAATAATAGTTTCAACTTATTTGTGTTTTTTCACAATCAATTCGTGAAATTGATTTAACCTTTCTTGTAATCAGGACTGGTGTCATGATTAATTATTATAGTAAACAAAGAACCAACGCAAAAAAACGCATGTAAAAAATAATAATTTAATTTCGCCATTTTCAAAATTATTTTTTAATACTCTTATAATAAGTAAAATATTAACATACCCATCATTTATCCATGACTGTAAAACATTATTATTCTTTATTAACAAAAACATTTTGTACTATTTTTACAGAGGTAAAAATTTATAAACGCAACAGAAAACTGTTCTTAACCATACAGAGTGTCCCGAAATTAACACACAAATTTTAAAGGTTTTATGTTCTAAAATAAAAATACCAAAGAAGATCCCAAGACATGGCCCGAAAAATGTTTCTTAGGAACAATCCTAACCATGGCTCTTGTTCGATATCTTTAAAATGGGTTAAATTTGTATTAGGGGACGTTACAGATTGAATAGGGCCAAGACATATGTTGCCACAAAGAGTATAGCGGGATAAGCAATATAAGCGTGGGTCAAATGTCCCTCGGAAAAGTTAGGTTAATACTTTTACCATAAAATCACCTTCTTAAAAGAAACATTTCTCTAAGTTATCACACTTCTGCACGAGTTAGTTTTTGGAATAAAATAAGTAATTGATTTTCGAAAAAAAAATTTCTCTTATGACAAAATTTTTTTGTACCCTTTTTTGCAAACGTAAGATAAGTTAAAGAAGTATTAAACAAAACACTTTTGAGTCTTTGCAGTAATTTATATATTGAAATATTGTATTTTTTTCAAAATTTTTTTAGGGTAAAACAATGTAAAAGAAATTCTATTACTATCTATATAGAGCATGAGGAGTGGGAGGGGAAAGCAAAGTAGATCCTTTAAGAAAAAATGCTTATATGGATTTTTTTTTCAGCTGTCATACTAATATTCTATATTTTTTAGATAGTATTAATAATAATAATTGTATTACTTGCTTAGCTACTCTAATATTAGGATAACAAGTTAAAAAAAAAATCAAATAAAAGAAATTTCCAGATTAGCATTTTTTTCTTAAAGTACCTACTTTGCTTCCCCCTCCCACTCTTTACACTCCGTCTGCCCTATATGGATAGTAATATTATTTTTTAACACTGTTCTACCCAAAAAAAAAAAAAAAATTAAACAAAATATGTGTTGTAGAGCATACTAAGGGTCATTTATAAAAAAATCGTGATAGTGTCTCTTAAAATACATAACATTTAAATTTGGAAAATTTTGAGTTTGCAATATTATGTATTTAATATAACAGTAATTAAAAGGTTGTTGAATTTTTATCAGACTTAAGCCTACAAATAAAATAAAAACTGCTATTCTAAAAAAATAAATTTATGAACATTCTTAAAAATTAATGAAATAATAGTAATGCCAATAATAAAAAATACCTTTAAAAAATAAACTCAAAAGCATTCTCATTTTATTAAATGCTTGAAGACATTGCCCTCCTAAGCTGGTTTAAAAATATAGAAGTGGAACAGGGGAAATTGTTGTCGTTCTCTTTTCAATCTGGGACCATACCATATGTATCCTACTCTATTGCATTAAAATTGTCATGCAAGCTTTTTTGTAATATTATATATATATATATATATATATATATATATATATATATATATATATATATATATATATATATATATATATATATATATATATATATATATATATTTATATATATATATATATATATATATATATATATATATATATATATATATATAAAAAATATTTATTTAAAATATATTATAATATAGTTGACTAATATATTATTATATATAAAAAAAAAACTTTACTCGGGAGTTTTTAGATAAACGTTCTAATTGTTATATAAACTATTACTAACATTTGCCTTTTTTTTAAATAAAAACAAAACCTAATTTGAAAATTATTGTTATTAGTTTTTCCTTAACTAAATTTAAATAATGAAGTCAAAAATCAAAAATGGTCAGTCCTATCGATATCAACCCAGAGTATAAATATATTGATAAAATTCATTAAAAAAATCGGGCAAATTTTGTATTGGCTCCACCCAATATGTGACGCCTTCGAAAAAAAAGTTAAACCAAAAAAAGTAAAAACGGAGTCTGAGACACTCAGGTCATTAGACAAATTTTTGTTTAATAGTTTTAAAGATAGTTAACAAAACCATTCTCAGAATTCTACTTATAAGGGGTTCTCGCTCCCTTAATTATCATTTCTCGGGACATGCTTGTGTGAAATTGTTGGTATATTTTTGTATATCGACGGTCTAATTCTAATATCCCCTTAGTGCTTAATTTATATTTTTAAGGGGAAACATTTTTTTAAATTATTTGCCGTAAAACTCTACAAAAATGTTATTAGAGTATCAATATTTCTGGCTCCAAATTGTTAAATGGGAGATACAGCGTATTCCTACATGTCAGAAGGATTCCTTTTTATCGATTGGCGTAAAAAAATGAATTTTGGAAAAAATTGCAGATACGGTATATTAAAATAAGACCGACGATATGTAGTACAGCCTAGAAGTATTTTGTGGTAATTTTGGGATACCCTATGTAGTGCAATCTTTAAAATACTATTTTTCTTTTCTTATTGCACGTATGACATAACAAAGAACAAAAAGGAGGACGCAACAGAATAAATGATTTGCAAAAAATGTAAACCCGTAATCGCCAATTTTATATTGAGCTTGGTTATTTAATCACGCAAAACACTAATTAGTTAGTAACTCCATTTAATTTATGCCGCCCTTGTAAGGCTATTGGCTGAAAACAAAGACCTTTAGCTTTCAAAAAAAAAAAAAAAAAAGAAATCGAATTTTCTGCTACCATAACTTTCCAACCAATTTACACAAGCTAACATTTCGCTACAAAAGGCAATTAAAACGTTTTGTCGTATAAATAGTACGGAACAAATCAGATTGAAATTGACATTTCTAGAAAGGAAAAGGCAAAACTTTACCTTTGCTTAGTGTAGTTTTACGCCCTGTTTTATTAGATTAAAAATTTATTTTGTTTAGTTCATCATATATTTATTAATATACCGGGTGGTGCGTCGCCGAGCGGAACATAGAAAATCCCGTGTAAATTTTAAGGGGGTTAATTATTGGCCCCCTGCACATTTTACAGAAAAATTGTAAAATAACTTTTTGAAAAGACCAATCTGACAAGCCCTCGTACCAAGTTTCAAAAAATTTTAATAAGCGAATCTTGAATTATTCAATTAAATGTAATTGCAAAATTACCAAATAGGGGTAAGGTAAAACCAAACAGGCACCAGTAAAATGAATATTGTCCCTGACATGGGGAAAAGTGTCAATAAATCAGTGACAGTCGGTTTTTGAATATGAATTATTCAATCGACGAAAAAGTATCCATAATTAAGTGGCATTATGCGGAAAACAGTTTTAAAGCAGTATTTGAAATGCTTTCAGTTTATTTCCCCACCAAGCCCATTCCGTCCATTTCAACTATTAAACGTACTGTCAGTAAGTTTGAGTCCAAAGGTACCGTAATAAATAATTGTAACCACCACTCAGGTTATCGAAAATAGAGCCAAAGAAAGAAAGAACAGAGATCTTAATATTCTACTGATTGTGAGTGTGGAGGAAAAAAATGGTAATAGTACGAGGGTTCTTGGGCAAGAGGTAAATAAACATCATACAACGGTATTGCGCACTTTGAAAAAACACTAATATTATTGGTATAAATTCGAAAAACATCAAGAGCTGCAGGAAGAAGATAAAGAGCGAAGAATGACATTTTGTTTTGAAATGATGGAAAGGGCAAATAACGAAAGGAATTTTCTAAGAAATATTTATTTTACCGATAAATGTACATTCACCCTCAACAATGAACCAAATGTTCAGAATTGCCGGTATTGCAGCCAAGAAAATAAACACAAAACACAAAAAACAAATGTTTTCGTGGGAATTATCGGACACCATATCAGTGGACCCTTTTTTATGGACTATAACCTGACTGCAGAAACCTATAAACCTATTTGGACTTATTTCAAAATCAAATTGGACCCGCCTTGGAAGAAGTTGTTCGGGAAGATCAAATGATCTTCCATAATGCCCGTATGGTTACAGAGTACCTGGAAAATGCTTTTAACGGCAATATTATTGGTCCACGGTACCGGATACTTTGGCCAGCCAGGTCATCTGATCTTTAACCGAATGACTTCTTTCTGTGGGGTCACTTAAAAAGTGTCATTTATGAAAGTGTAAAATTTGAGAATCTAAACCAGCTACAAAACGCTATAATGTTAGAATGTAATAAAATTTCGCAATATCAACTTAGCAACGTTAGAAATGAATTTTATTTAGTTGGGATATTGTTTAGCTGTTAATGGGGGGTTGTTTTAAGATTTTATTAATTAATGTTTTTATGTAATTCTCTATTTGTTTTTAAAAAGTTATTGTATTTTGTTTTATTTTATTTTTTCACACCTAGTAAAATATTAAGAGTTTAGTTCTCTCTCTCTCTCTTTTCGGATCTATTTTCGATCTTCTGAGTTAAACATTTACAATTATTCATTGCGATGGCTTTGGACTCGAATTTACTGACAATACGTTTAATGGTTGAAATGGACCAGATAGGCTTGATGGGAAAATTAATTTAAAATATTTCAGATACTGCTATTGGTTTAATTAAATTCTATTATAATAAAATTATTTTTTTAATGATCGATAGTACTAATTGTTATTAGTTAAACCTAATTGCTACATTAAATAAAAGGTTTGATAAAAAATAATGTTAACGTGTCTTTTACTTTAAACGTAATGGTTGAGAGATTGATGAAACGAAAAAAAAAACATTCCTTGTATTTGGCTGTACGTCAGATTTGACAAAGCCTTATAACAAATTGTTTGCTGGTGGCTGGTATCTGTTTGGTTTTACCTGAACCGAAAAATGGTAATTTTGCAATTACATTTAATTAAATAATTCAAGATTCGCTTATTAAAATTTTTTGAAACTTGGTACCGGGGCTTGTCAGATTGGTCTCTTCAAAAAGTTATCTTACATTTTTCTGTAAAATGTACAGGGGAGCCAATAATTAATCTCCTTAAAATTTACATAGGATTTCCTATGTTCCGCTCGGCGACGCACCATCCGGTATTTAATTTACTCTACTGATTTATACGATCTTCTTGACGATTTACAAGATATTTTTGATGGGAAAGCATATTGTTATTTAAATTATTTTTTACAGATACAACTGAGACTGTAAAAGAAGGCTTTTCATCTGGTGTAGAAACAGTTAAAGATACAGTGCAATCAGCAATTGATACAGCTGAAGAATCTGTTGGTTCGGTTGCTAAAAAAATAGGAGAAACATTTAATTTTACTACTTCAAAAACTGCAGAAAATTTGGCTACTGGCATTGAGGAAACGAAAGATCATTTGAGGTAAAAAAGTTTCTTATTTTTTATTATTGAAAATGGTACATATTTTAAATATATGGTATTAAGTAGATACAGAAGGACTTCCTTATCTACTTTCATTATAACTCGTCATACCTAGGAGCAAGATACTGTAAAAAACTATTTTTTAACCGTTTACTACTACTCCGGATGTAGAATGTAATGTTTATTGTATTTTCAAGGGAATTTTCTGTAATAATCATCTTTATCGTGACACATTTTTTTTAATATCTAAAAGCTTTTTTCTACGATAAATATTATCTATTTATCAGTATAAAAGTAGTACGCAACATATAACATATATCAGGTAACCAAATAAGTTCGTGCGGTTGCTGTATATCGCACATTTCCATGGATATTGTTTATGTTGTTTATCGATAGGATTGTTTCTTATCTGCTGTCACTTTAGTATGAATCCTTCTTTTCTTACATACATAAAAAGTTGCTGAAAATTGTTATATTTCTAGTTTTAATAATTGAAAATGGCGACGAATAAAACAGTTATTCGAAATTGTTTACTGTATGAGTACAAACTTGGTACAAAAGCTGCAGCGGCGGCGCGAAAAATATGTACCGCATTCGGAGATGATGCCGTTAGTGATCGAACAGCACAGAAGTGGTTTAAAAAATGTTCTTCGGGAGATCTCAGTTTGAGCGATGAACCGCGCTCAGGGAGACCAAAAATCATGAACAACAAGGATCTTCGACAGATTGTGGACGCAAATTTCAGGACAACGTGCCAAGAACTTGCAGAAATGTTCAATGCGAGTCCTGAAACTATTCGGTTGCATTTTCATCAGCTAGGAAAGACGTGGAAGTTAAGCAAATGGGTCCCACATGAATTGAAAAATGATAACAAATTAAGTCGTCTTACCATTTGTTCAGCAAACATTTCACGCAACGCTAATGAACTATTTCTTAATCTACTGCAACGAAAAATAGATCTTGTATTCGAATTCTAAGCGTTTGTATCATTGGTTGTCGCCTACTGATTCGGTACCACACACGCCCTAGGCTTCCTTGCACCCAAACAAGGTTTTGTTGTGTGTTTGGTAGACAGCAACTGGAATTGTCCATTATGAGTTTTTGGAAATGGGTCAAACAATCACTGCTAACTTGTATTGGGAGCAGCTTCAACGAGTACAAGCAGCACTCATCCACAAACAGCCTTCTTTGATCAATCGAAAGAAAGTGATATTCTTGCAGGATAACGCCAAGCCTTATACCACAAGAGTGACCCGCCAGTCCGCCAATTTTTTGACTCCAAATCCAGGAAGTTCTACAATACCGGCATACAAAAATTGGTTCCACGTTGGCAAAAGGTCATTGAGTGTGATGGTATTACTTCGACGAATAAACAGTGTCTTATTGTTTCTTAATAAAAATGTATATTTTTGTACCAAAAACTGCACGAACTTATTTGGTTACTTGATTAATATAAAATAATTGCTGTTTTTTAGTTCGGCCAAAGATGATATGCTGGCCGAAGCTTCGGAGAATGCAGCCGAAGTAGTTTCAGAAGCCGAGACGGTTGTGGTTTCGGAAACAGACCATGTACGTGAGGCGTTTAAATCTGGAACATCACCTTTCTTCGAGACCGTTCACCAATTGGACGATGATGTAAGTAAAAATTATGAAGTATATAACAATTTGGGTCAATTACTGTGTAAGTAAAATTTAATAAAACTGTTAAATAATGAACATAAAATAACCAACATGCAATTTATTTCAGAAAGACATTTTTGCGTTAATTTTTAGTTAGAGAGTACACTTAAAGACATTGAAACACAAGGCATGGACAACATGGAAAACTTACTGGAGAAAACACAAAAAGTGGAAAACAGTTTGGTAGACACTATGAATACAACGATAAAAAACGGGACAGAAGTATTAGAAGACATGGAGAATGAATCAGAAGACATGCTAGGTGAGAACGTAAAAAAGGCTGAAAAATTAATGGAAGAACTTCACGGAGAAAGTGAAAAAATTAAAAATGGAGAAGAGGATAGTCCTGTGCATAAGGAGGAGTAAGTTCGCCTAAGTGAGTAATGAAAAACTAGGGCAACGTTTTTTACGTGTGGTTGTATACGTGATCGTTTAGTTTTTGTGTATAGTGTAGAAACTAGAGCATTCCCATATTTTTTCCTTTGTAAAATGAGTTTGAGAAAAGGATCTTAATTTGGCAAAGCACTATACCTCCACGTAAACAAAATCAACAATTTCTTGACGATGAAAATTTGGTGATAATAATGTTGTGGTTTTATGTCAATGCATTGTTCTTTGTATTTTATATTATATATATATATATATATATATATATATATATATATATATATATATATATATATATATATATATATATATATATATATATATATATATATATGTTTGTTATGGTCTTTTTTACCTCATACCTGACACTACTTGTACTGTTTTGTCTCTGATTAATAAGACAATTTGTTGTACCCATGGAATAAATAAAATAAAAATAATGAAGCTATTATATCTAGTATATAAAAAATGTCAAAATATTCCCTGGAATAAGAACACAAAAAAATAGGTATTTGTTATATGGTAATGTATACAATAATAAAAAAAAATGTGGTAAAGATGCTTAACTATTACCGTAAGTTTTTAAACTTAAATATATAATTTCTATTTAAAAATAAAATCCAGCCAAAAACAATCAATAACGACTTTTATGTTCGCGTGTTGTACGTATAAATAGATTTTCAAGAAGATAAGAAAAATAATACAGATTTCGTGTTAGTGGAAAAAATAAATCAACAGTCATATGAAAATGCGAGGGTTGAGATTGGTAGACACAACAAGGTGATCTCTATTTGCATTAAATTTTTTTTATATACGATATAATCTTTAGTGGCAAATTTGTGAAAAACCAGTGGTGGTAATTTGACGTCTTCGTTAGATGTACAAGGTTTAGGTTTTTAGAGAGAAACCAACAAATAAAAAACCAAGACCTGGAGTCAGCGGGCATACGTGATGCGTAGCGCCAAAAAATCTATAAACTACATAAATTTAACGAAAAGTTAGTTATATTTTTACCCTTTAACACCATTTTTACTGTTTTGCTGACTGAAAAAGACAAATGTTTCTAATGCCCTTTCCCTCTAGAAGTTCGCACAATCTTCGCCATTATTAATATCAGTTTTCCATCTTGAATAACTAATGAGTCTTGAAGGTTGTATTTAAATCCATACGTTGCTCTTAATGATTTTTGTTGAATTTATTATGAATAATGGTGCCAAAAATAACTTCTCACGAATTCGTTAAGCATTTTTACATAAGAATAATAAGTTAGGGGTGGAGAGAAACATGTTTTTTTTTCTTTATTCCCAAAATAGTTAACGAAAATGTTGTTTTTATAATTTTACATGACGTGGCTTTGCTTCCGACAGTTTTTTTTTTGTGATTGTGCGTCAGATTTTATCTTTTTTTTTCGTTAAAATGTTTTTGCGTTTGTATAAGTTAAGAGTAATAATAAGTTTTTTTTCACCAACCGTCAAAAATGTGCTCGTTGCTTAGCAACACTTTTAATTCTAGGATTAAAAGTGCTACTTTTGTTATGCACTTTTAATCCTTATAATATAATATACTATTATTGAGTTGGTGATTTCACTGATTTTACTTATATTTTACAGCGAAATAGTGCACTGCAATTACTTTTTCAGTACCTATAGTTAATTACCTAACTTAGCAATTGTGGAAGCTAAAATATCATACCAAACTAATTTAAGTATATGCAGGTATAATTCATCAAAATATCGTTTATGCTAGTTACTAACAATAATGTAATTTGTTCATTCATTAAACAATGTAACAAAAACACCTTTTTTATATAGTCAGTCCAGAGCTGGGACGAATCTTAAAGGAATTGAATCACCAATGCCAATCAGGATTTATTTTTTAAGAAAAAAAGAAATCGAATCGAGCCGCGGTATATAATTTTAGCCTCATTTTGAAGAACTCTTTCGTTTTTCGGTAAATATTCCTCAAATTTGAATATAGTATTACTCAACATCATCCATCCTTAAACGAAACATTTTTTCGAACTGTATTTCAAAACTTGCGATGCTAGATTTTCATAAGGATTTTAAATGTGATTCTTAAGATAATATGAAGTGACTTATAAATGGGACATTTTATTGTAATTTTACAGGTAGTTTTAACGGTACCGTTTAATTTCTCTGCTTGCTGAATGTAAAAATGTATTAAAATTTTAAATTTAATTTTGGATGACACCCTAAGTAGAAATAATTAAATGACCCATTTAAAAGTCCCTCAGGGTTATCTTAAGGATAACAAAAATTATTAAGATCGAGCAATCAGGACTTTTAACATAAATGCAAGTAAAATGTATGCCCGTTTTTAAATACCACACTTTATGGTTACGAAGAAAAAAAAATGTTTCTTTTAAATGTTATTTCTCCGGGCCTAAAAAAGAACATACGTAGGTCGGATGATAAGTCCCGGGCCTGACCCAGAGATGGCGCCACTAGGGTCAATTTAACACCGGTATTATGTAGTACTATTCTAGACTAGCTATAGTGCACATTCATTGGATGCATGATTAGTTTGGGTCCGAGCAGCAGCAGTTATAAGCAGCGTACTGCAGGTATAATTGAAAAATGGAAGATTTAGAAAAACGTGCGGTGATCAAATACTTCCATTTAAAGGGTTTTAAGCCAAAGGAGATTAAAGAAGAAATGGATGGCACACTCAAGGAAGCTGCCCCATCATATTCCATGATTAAAAGATGGGTTTCGGAATTTAAAATGGGACGCACGAGCACTCATGACGAGCCTCGCTCCGGACGCCCTGTGGAAGTGACTACACCAGAAATGATTGAGAAAATTCACAAAATAGTGCTTGGTGACCGCAGATTGAAGTTGCACGAGATAGCAGAAGCTGTACAAATATCTAAGGAACGTGTTTGCAACATTTTAAATAATATTTTGTGCTTCCACAAAGTATGTGCCACGTGGGTGCCGCGTTTGCTGACAGCTAACCAAAAGATGAATCGCAAAACGATTTCTCAGGACAATTTGACTCTGTTTCGTAAGAATCCTACTGAATTTTTGAGACGATTTATTACTATGGACGAAACTTAGATCCATCACTACACTTCAGAGTCAAAATTACAGTCAAAACAGTGGATTGGACCTGGTGAAAGTGCTCCAAAGAAACCAAAGTCTGTTTTGTCAGCAAACAAGGTTATGGCTAGTGTTTTTTGGGATGCTAAAGGAATAATTTTCATAGATTATCTAGAAAAGGGTCGGAGCATCACTGGTGAGTACTACGCATCATTATTGCAACGTTTGAGTGATGAAATTAGAAAAAAAAGACCACACTTGGCACGAAAAAAAAGTCTTGTTTCATCACAACAATGCTCCAGTGCTTTCATGCGTCGTCGCGATGGCCAAAATCCATGAATTGAAGTTTGAAATGCTTCCTCATCCACCCTACTCGCCAGATCTAGCACCCAGTGACTATCACCTATTTCCTAACCTCAAAAAACACCTTGGTGGTCAAAGATTTCACAGAAATGATGAGGTTATTGAGGCCGTAAATAGCTATTTTGAGGAGCTCGACGAATCTTACTATTCTAATGGTATAAAAAAATTGGAACACCGTTATGATAAATGTATTACCCTTTTGGGAGATTATGTTGAGAAATAAATGAAAAATTAAAAAAAAAAAAACATTGTTTTCATTGTCTGGCCCGGGACTTATTATTACAAAATATTAATAGTGTTGAGTGAAAACTTGGAAATTTGAAATGGCGTATTCAACATGGCGGATTTTGGCATTTGTCTCAAATTAGAAATATAAGGAATGGATTCCTTTTTGCAATCGGATCCTTCGAAAAAGGAATCGATTCCGGATCATTTTAAAATTATATAGCAAATCCGGATCACGGATCCTATTTTTAAAAAGTAATCGATTCCAGCCTTCGATCCTTAAAAAGGAATCGATTCCTGGATTCGATTCCAAAAGGATTCGATTCCTATCCAGCTCTGGTCCAGTCTATCTACATTCAGGGGATGTCACCTTCATCTTACTTAGGACTGTAGACAGTCATCAGTAGATATTTTTAAGTTTTTTTAGATGATCTGTAAGTTCGCAAGGGTCAATTGATTTTGTGCACATATCGTAGAACCTAGACCGAGGAGGTCGTTTCTTGAATGTCTAGCTAGAAAATCAAAGAATAAAAAAAGTTCTAATCCATTTCATTAAAAACACATTATTACTGACTTGTATATACAGGATGTAACATAAAAGTTGGGAATAAATTATACAGTGGATTCCTTAGTGTTTTTTTTTTCATATTAGGTTTTGCTGCGAGTACTGGTTTCTAAGTATTAAAACACAGTGGTAATTTTTTTGGTCATTTCCTCAAATTCGATTTTTTGTTTTAAACAAAATTTACCTCCTGAGTTTTTTGTATCTCATGTCATTTTCCCTAACAAAGCTTTTTGTAATTACCAACTTTCCCATTGCGTACAGGGGAAAATGTAGAAAATTTAAAAAAAATGTAAAAACACACATATTGTCAGGTATGTTTTGCCTCATTTTTAAAAATTTATCGCTTGGGCATTTAAAAAGAAACCCTTAGACGTTTGAAATAAAATATTACTAATAAATATACTATTAACTTACAAACTTAAAGTAATTTCTAATTAACAATAATTATCCAAACAAAAAATATTTTAAAAGATGCTAAAAGTCTTGTCTCCAGCTGCTATACATTTTCCGATGCGTTATCTCGTGGATTTATTTATTTGTGCAAAAATACCAAGCATCTTCCGAATTTTGCGTTTCTCAGGATTAATGGTCTAAGAGCTAGAGCCGAAAAATCATCGTCATCAGTAATATTATGGAGTTTCTCCCGTAAAATATGTTCATTTAGTATTGTTAATTATGTTAACGCGCAGGCTAACAACCTATTGGATAAAGGGAGTAGCAATAAGGGGTGAAAGTGCAAAACTTTTGGGAAAAAAATCGTCATCGATAATATGTCAGCCATTTTGGCCACTTAAAGTTGAACCCCTAAGGTGTCTAAATCCAAAAGGGCTGACAGGTGGATATCGAGGGCAGTAAAACGGGGTCACATTATCCCAAGCGCTTACTTTTTACAGGGTGTTTTTTAATTGAATATCAATATTTAAAGGGACAATTTTTGGGTCCGTTTTAAGAAGAAAACTTCATATGAACGTATGTCCTAAACGTCCTTAGTTTTGAGATACAGGGTGGTAAAATAAATCATTTATTAATAATATCAGTAATACAACTTTAGATATTTTAATAAAATTTGGCATACATGTACTATCTATTAAGAGGCATTTTTTAGTGTACTACATTTTTTTTATTTCCACCAGTGGCGTTCGTACGGAATTTGACCTGCCTATTTTGGCAGATATTAATGGTGCGTCACTGATTCCTGTTAAAATAAAAAATATTTTTGAAATTCCCAATAATTTATTAGCAAAGTTGATTCTTGATTTTTTTTCAATCCGATGCACGATTATCGCGTAAAAAAATAAAAACCCTTTCTCTGCATGATCATAACAATATCGGTAAACAATATCACCATGCAAAGAAATATCTAGATTTACTTTTTTTAGGTGAAAATTATGTATCGGACTAAAAAAAATTATGAGCAGATTTGATCTATTGATTTTTTTTAGTCCGACGCACGGTTTTCTCTTAGAAAAATTAAATCTAGGTATTTCTTTGCATGGTGATATTGTTACCTGTTTTTAAGCGAAATCCGTGCATCGGATTAAAAAAAATCAAGTTATCAATTTTGCTTATAAATGATTGGGGATTTTAAAAATAGTTTTCATTCTAAGAAAATATGCAGGTCAAATTTCGTATGAAAGCCATGGCGTGGAAATAAAAAAAATGCTGTACATTAAAAAATGCCTCTTAATACATAGTACATGTATGTATTTTATTAAAATATCTAAAGTGGTATTACTGATATTAATAATAAATTATTTATTTTTGAAAATTTTACACCCTGTATCTCAAAACTTAGGACGTTTAGGATAAAGTTTTCTTCTTAAAAAATTGGCCCCTTAAATTCAATTAAACATTCAATAAAAAAAAACCCTGTACAAAGTAAACGCTCGGGATAATTTGGCCTCGTTTTACTGTCCTCTGTAGTTTAGGGTCAAAACATACCCGTCAAAACATAACATTTTTTCGTTTAGGCAATGAAAAAAATTGGTTTTTACAAAAGGCTAAATGACGAAAGATATTAAAAAAATTATAAGACAAATTTTGTTTAAAACAAAAAATCAAATTTAATTACCAAGTTTTTTTTTTATTTTTATTTTTACTAAGGGAATATCAAATTAAATTCTGGTTAAAATTTCGTTTTATTATCTTCTGGCGTTGGAGGTTATTACACTAGAACGATTTTTTAACACCCTGTAATTTAGAAACCAATACTCGTAAAGCAAAACTTTATATGATTTTTTAAATTTTTTTGGACCAAGGCCTGTTTATTTATTTCCAACCTTTCTGTTACACTCTTCATTAGATGAATAAACTTAAAATATTGCTCAAGCCTAATTGAGTATAATCTGTTTAATACATTTAGCGTACCTGAGGTAATCCAAAAACTAAGATTATTCTTAGAAAGTAATATATTCACGTAGTTCTAATAAAAGTGCATTTTGCATAGTCTTGTTGGATAGTGTATATACAGATGCTGCTCTTTTTAATTAAATTGTAGAAACTGTCTGAAAAAAGAAAATAAGACAACAGCTTTTTCAGTAGATAATTTTTTTGCTTAGACGGTAACCCGTCTTTCCACTAATTAGTCTTTTTTAGATCCGCTCCAACTTTCTGGGAAGCAGCAGCAGACGCCATCTTAATGAAGAAAGCAATAAAAAACTTGGAAGCACCTTATTTTGGACAGGAGAAGTCAGAGAGAATTTTTTTTAATCATCAAGAGAAACCAGACCAGAACCTTAGTGAAAGTTCAAAAAAAGAAAATGACTTAGTTATTGAAAATATCGTCAATGAATAATACAAATATAAAATAATAAATGTATATTATCATTTTTAAATTTGTAATTTTATTATTCCTTATATTCTCACCACATATCGCTGAACACCTGTTCACCGATATCTTTAGTGTACATAAAAAAATAGAATGTTCTTGTTTGGCGGGTGATAAAAAAACATATTTTTCCGCGCCATAGCAGTCAATTTTCCGAAGAAGCTTAGTAACTCTCAAAGCACGTGTTCAGTTTTTAATAATTCTTTATTTTATCTCTAAACCCTTGGTGGATTGTTCTTAGATGAAAAAAACTTTTACATCATCATAATGATCTTTTTTAAGATTTTTAAATTTATTTTTTTTATTTGCCATACAAAGGAGTTATTTTTAAAACTATAATAAATAACTTTAAATCACAAATCGTGGTTTTTTTAAAGCCTGTGACAAAGCCAGACTTTTAAAAATTTAAGCCCAAAAAAGGTTTTCCAAAACCCTAATCCCGAAAATCGACAGGCATCGAAGTAAGAAACCAGTATAATCAGACTATCTCAGAAGACAAAGACTGTTTTAACAATCGAATAAAAGATAAAGTAATCTCTTGCTCGAATGGCAGTAAATCCTTCTGGGCCTTTGCCAAAAACATTAGTCAAAACTTTCGCACAAATTCTTTTCCACCCCTAATCTCCGAAGATGAAATGGTTTCTACTTCTAAAGGAAAAGCCGCTCTATTTCTCAAACAATTTGCTGCAAATTCTACTCTCGATCCTCCCGTTAATCTTCCTGTTCCAACAGTTACCCTGTTCCTCATAAAATGTCCGATATAATTTTTAAAGTCAAACAGATCAAGCGTAATCCTTTTTCTCTTAACACTAAAAAATCGTCTGGGCTGTGCAACCTGTCGTCAAGAAAAGCAAGACTCTCCCTTTTAACTATAGACCTATATCTTTTTTTTCTGTTGTTTGAAAAGTTATGAAAAAATGCATTAATTTCCAAATCTTGAAGTATCTGGAAAAATACAAGATCTTACATGACAGACAGTATGGATTTTGTCACAGAAGATCCACAACTGATCTTCTTTCCTTTGTCTCACACAATTTGGAAACTCTCTTAAAATTTTTTAATGGTTTTCTACCAAAGATTTGCTCTTGGTCTGACAAGGGCTTTTAACAAACTTCTTCAGGTCTTCCGAAAGCTTGTCTTCTTCCAGTTTCTATTCAATCGACGAAATTAATTGTAAATGTCCCAGGCTCAGTACTGGCATCCACTCTGTTTCTTCTACACATTAACGATCTTCTTTCTTCCAAAATCAATCCCATTCATAGTTTTGCTGACGATAGTACCCTCCACTTTAACATTCAATTTCTCAAGCCATTCAATAAGCCTGATTTGGAAACCAAGTGCGGATGTCTCTCTCACAAGACCTCAAACTTATCTTGGATTGGGACGCCAAAAATCTTGTTCATTTAATGCGTCCAAAACACAGTCCTATTCGCTATCGCAGAAAAAGTCTACCAGTGCTCATCCGTTACATATGAGCGGCCAAGTTCTGCAGGACAAAGAGTCGTTTAATCTTGTCGGCGTTACTTTTGAGAATGACCTTGTCTGGCACAAGCACATTGCATCCATAGTCTCAGCAGTTTCAAAAAAGCTTGGATTTCTCTTTCGAGCCAGAAAGTATTTCTCTTCTTCCAATCTGTATACTCTGTATGTATCCCAAATCAGACCCTCTTTAGAATATTGTTCTTATGTCTGGGGAATGGCGTCTCTTACAACACTTAGTCTGGACTTCATTCTAAGAAGAGCTGTTCGTCTTATTAATGATCCCACGCTTACAGGAACTTCTCTTTGCCCACCGCAGGGGGGATCTTTCGCTCTTCTATAGGTATTTTTACGGCTTCTGCTCAGAGGAGTGATCCAGTATTATTTCTCCTCTGGCAGCTCCCTATAGAGCGACACGTAGTGCAACTTTTATGCATCCTTTTACAGTTCAACTAGAGAGGCCCCGAACTTTCCGCTTTCTTCGTTCCTTCATTTCTTAGAGTGTCCAGATTATGGAACCTGCTACCCGCAGAAGTTTTTCCTTCTCCTCCCAGTCTCCCAATATTTAAGTCCTGTGTGAACACTCTCTCACCAACTCGCGTCTATAGATACCCCGGATATTTTAGCTCACGAGCTTTTGACAGTGTTGACGCATGTCTAATAATCTAACGATTTTGTTATAACCTAAAAAATTAAATTTTAATGTGTAAAGTAATAATTTGGGGCCTTTTTAATGTCCCAGCATTTTCACGTCTGAAATATAATTGGGGGAAAAAAGCCGCTTTGCTAACCAGAACTAATCATAACCGACTAGAACTTAGGGCTTTTGAATTTGTCTAATTTATCCTTACATAGAAGTTATTAACAAAATTTTTATAATTTTTGATATGGTAGAAGTTATAATTTTTTTAAGAGTGCAATTATATATTCCCCAAATATTGCAATAAAATGTAATTTTTTAACCGAGTCCCTGCATAATAAAGCATGTTTCATGTGTCAACACTGTCAAGAAGCTCGTGAGCCAAAATATCCGGGGTATCTCTAGACGCAAGTCTCTCACCACCCTTAAGACACCCACGGTACGTTAGTACTTAGGCATCAGCCTTCGTGGACTGTCAAAAGATAAAAAACATTTTAAATATGAAGGGTAAAGAGAAGGAGAAATATCTCATATGGGGGACGAATTGAAAAAGTGTCCAGCTGTAAGTAGTACAAAACAGCTGAAAAATCCGCCATAAGTGGCGCTAGCATAGGCAAAAGGTATGGTATGAAAATAGCAGTTGTTGACAAATTGAAGTTTGCCGAGTTAGGAAATTAAGTAAATATATAACCTTAAATAAATCACTGCTGTCAAAAAACGTAGAGGTTTGTAAATAGTGTAATTTTTACAACCTGAAACTAAAAACTTCCTCATTTTTGTTTAAAATTGTAAAATATCTGTACACCACAGCAAAAACTTCTCACGTATCTGAAAACTAAACCAAAACAGAGAAAAACACAAATTAAACCGTCCCGGACTGCCAGGTGGGACCAATATGACCGAAGTGACATTTTCCTATTTTCCTTGCCGTCGTGCAGTACCCGCGTTCTCTCTAGTTACTTTTATAACCTCGTTGCTTTTGACGCTCTCTTTGAAATTTACCCTATTGCTACTCAAGCGCCACCCTAATTTAACGCATTTTCACGGACAGTATGTCATGTCAAAGATATTTCTCCTTTCCTCTTCCCCCCATAATTTTAAATCAATATTTGAATTCTCATAATTGCCAGAAAATATCTGACAGTATCCTTTAAAACCAACTTTTAGCATAACAACTAAAAATAAACAGATGGCGTTAAACATCCAATAGGTTTCACTTTTTGAGCCAAATGGCCATAAGAGATGTTCCTCCTTACCTTTACCCTCCATATTTCTAAACGATCCCAAAAACACTCAGTGGTCTTAAAGGGTTGCCCAATTTCAATTTCCTTGACAAAGGAAAAAATAATCTAAATATTAATAATTATTTAGTTTCAAACTATCAGTCATATATTTTAAAAAGAACATATTTTAAAAAAATCGTTACTGAGAAAGGGTAGTAGTTTGCTTTTTTAGCAGTTATATTGAGTGGCAAAGGAAGATAAACAACCTATTTATAACATATCAATTATATATATATATATATATATATATATATATATATATATATATATATATATATATATATATATATATATATATATATATATATATATATATATATATATATATATATGCTCAATGTCAACAGACATATAATATATGATTAGGTGTTAAGCCAAATCGGATGATGAATATCAAAATTAAGTTTAACAATGTGTGAAAGACTCTCGATTTCACACACTCATTGACACCTCAGGGCATTGATCTATGTGGTCGATATCCCTTTGGAATATCTTATTTCACTCTATTTCTAACTTGTCTAAGTGCCGCCAAAATGTGAGAGGCGTGCTAAAAGTTCAAACATCTGTGATCTGGAATGTCACACACATGTTTGATCGGAGAGAGATCAGGAGATCTTAGAGTCCTTGGTAAGTGGTTAATATGTAAATCCATTGAGCCTACACTTACTCGGGGCACAAGTGGTCGAAGATATGTGATCCACTACTTGCTCGATATACTGAAAGGCCGTCACGATACCTATGATAAGGACTAGAGGTGTCCTGTCACCATATCCGATGACGCCACATACCATCACACCGCATACCTATTTCACGGGCGCTGCCCAATCTTTACAGAGATAAAAAAATAAAACTACATTATTACAATCAGTTGTACTAAAAGCAGTCAGTAATCAATAAAACATTTATGATGCCTAAGATGTTTTCTAAGAAAGCCCTGGAATACAAGAAAAGGGTCCATATTTATCTGATTAGAATTTTTCATAATTTTATCAATTGCCCTATTCTGTCCAAAATGTGTTTGAATATTAAATATTCTTTTGACCCTGAGGGATCTCCTGAGAACATAGAAGTTCAGTTGAGACAGAATTTGTGGACAATGGATCAAACCTTGAAGAACTCTGTAAGCCGTCATGATGTTTGATAGAAAGGCAACCAAACAGTAGTAGAATACTCCCAATGTTGCCGTGTCCAGAGATACATAGAGAATTTTTATAATAAAAATGTTTTTAAAATCTTTGGTACTTTTTTACGAAACCTAGCATTCTGAGTGTTCTGCAATAAGCCTGAATTACTGAATATGCAGCACAAAAAATACACAACAGTACTGGAGCCAGGTGAGCTCCTTGAGAAACACCTGAAGTTTTTCTTCTTCTTTTTCTTCCTGGGAGCCGTCTTGATTCACTACCGGAGGCAGCGCAGCCTCTTGGGCTTTTGTGTCTAATCTCCCATTGTCTTTTATACCAAAAAATACATCAACATTAGTCTTGTTCTTCTAAAGTCTGTATAACCTGAGATGATTGGTTATATATTTCCTGGGCCTCTATTTTCTTGGGTTGCCCAAAAATAATGCACTGTTCTATTTTTGGTTGCTAACGCTTCATTCACCAGTATACGGTAGGCTGTTTCTTCCCCGTCGTCGCACATTTTGCAACTTGAACACCTGAAGTTCCTTTGATAACTTTAGATAGATGATTGTTTAGCTTAACAACTTGCTCTCTTTCCCTCAGATATGATCTGATCCATTTTAGAAAACACCATGAATTCCCATACGGTAAAGCTTTTTTATCGGGAATGATGAACATATATCTCTTAATATTAAACTACGTTTTTACCATGTCTCCTTCTTACCATTGCTCACCAATACGCATACTCAAACAAAAGCGATATTCATCCCTAAAGATCACCTTTACCTTTTTTTGTCACTTTGTATATTTTTATTTTCACGACAATATGGTGAATGCTAAGCTTTAAATAATTAAATACATTTTTCACGTCACCCTCGCGGCGCGACGCGATGACCTAATAAATGCTATAATCCTTTAAAAAATAGCTTTAACTAATTCGCACAGGTTATGACAATGAGAATAAAGCTGGAATTATCCTCGGAGGACTATGATTTTAATTATGGCTTTCATATGTCAAGAGCCACCAACTCAAGAAAAACCAAAATTTACTTATTGTTTAAAAAATAAAATATAACTTGATATAATATGTATTCTTTTAGAAGGTATTAAACGTATTTTTAGGTGAATCTACTAGTTCATAAAGGTCATTTGACCGCGTGTGCCATGCCGTTGCCTGGACCGAAGCGATTAACGCAATGAATAAAATCCTCATTATTATTTTTTCTAATAAAGGAATTATTACAACAATGTAGAATATATTACAACTGCATTTTTACTTTACTTGGACTATGTTTAATAACAAATACTTTATTTTTTATTTTTTAGTATGTATATCTTTCGCTATAGGGTATTGTGATAGATGCCCAAAAGTATACAATATTTTATCTTTAATGTTTTAAAATAAAATTAAAATGGATTTTTTAAACATTTTTGCACCAACAAACGACTCATGTAAAATCGATGGAAAAAATGTTAAAACCAGAGGCAACACATCGACATTAGCTTAACTTTGACAGCCATCACCCATCCACAAATATATCTAGGGCCAATTGTCATATGATAGCGCCAAATGCTAATAATGTTTTATTATTTTTAAATTTAAAAATAATATGAATTTATTTTCCCTTGTTTTCCGATTAAAAAAAACTAAACTAGGAGAAATTAAACAAAAATTCACATATTTATTGTATCTACTATTAATATTACAAACAACGTAAAATTAATGATTTATTTAAAAGTTTTTCACAAGCCAAAAAAAATAATATAAACATAAATTACATCGATAAAATGAACTTTAACCCTTGAAACAATTAGTTTAATTGTTTGTAATTGTAATTATATACCGATGCCTTATGAACAGTTTACAATATTTTAGGAGTATTTTAGTGTTTTGTTTTATTCTATTTTACTTTAATTATTCTCACATCTAAACATGTTTTAATGAAAATATTTAGGTCTATATGGGACACACTATAAAAAAAATGGAAATACAACACCTTATAGAATAAATTTTGGTACTGTGTGTGTGAAAATGAACAGTGATCATGGACCTTTACTGGATGATATGTAAGTAATAACTTGTTTTAAATGTTTAATTTTGATTTTTTTATTAACTTAAATAATTTTATATAACAGATAACTGCTTCTAATCGCCCATGGTTATTTCGAAAAAACAACAAAAATAATTATTTATAAACTTGCCAGACGAATTACTACACAGGGTGTCCAAAAAAAGTGGGGAGAAAAACGGTTTTTGACCTCCGGATTTTTTTGTGCAGCTTCAATTTTATGAAAATTTTCAAATTAAGTTGATTTCACCCTCTAGTTTAAAGTTAATATATGCTTAAAATGTGCTTTTTATTTTGAGGGGGTAAGAACCACCCCTTATTCTAAAAAATTAAAAAACCCTAGAAATAGACGTAATGTTAAATTAAAATCATAGCTAAATATGTAGAATAAATATATTTTTATGTTATGAGTTTAACTTACATTAAATCTGTAACGTTTCAACCCTAAAAAAACACCCTTAATAACGAAATTATAAAAAAAATGTTTTCTTCATCTTAAAATTATTTAATGACGTTTATATTGTAGAAAAAAATATTTGAATAGTTTACGGTATAATAAATATTTAATTACAATAACTCAAACCTTAAATAACAACACCTCATGAAATTTACAAAAAAAAATTTTTTTGAGAAATTAAAATGATTTGATGATACATATATTCCCGAAAATGAAGCTCAAAAAATGGCAAAACCTCGCAATTTTTTTGTCCTGCATAGATTCGCATAAAAATTTAAAATTAGGCTTATCTTATCCTCTACTTCAAATTTTATATCAAGCCCATAGGCGCGAAATTACAAAAAAAAATGTTCATCTTAAAATTACCTACTTAATGACGCTTATATTGTAGAAAAAAAATAGTTTAATAGATTACGGTATAATAAATATTTAACTACAATAACTTAAACCTTAAATAAACACCCTTCATGAGATTTACAAAAAAAAAAAATTTGACAAGTTAAAATGATTTGATGATACATATAGTCCCGAAAATGAAGCTAAAAAAATGGCAAAACCTCGCAATTTTTTTGTCCTGCATAGATTTGCATAAAAATTTGAAATTAGGCTCATCCCACCCTGTACTTTAAATTTTATATCATGCAGATAGGCGCTGTTTGTTTTTTAAGGGTGAAAACTACCCCTAATTGTCAAAAATTATAAAATAACATTTTAAACCTAAAGATGGGTAAAATTTGGTTTGGATTAGTTGAATAATGATTGTTTTATGCTTTAGAATACAATTTCAAAATATTTTAACCTTTAAAATTCAACCCTTGTTAGAGCTTAAAGTGAAAAAGTTATTTACCTTAAAAAAATTATTAATTTATCATAGTGATTTATTTTTAGAATGCTGTTGCTTAAAATTGAACTAATTTTATTTTGCAACTTTTCAACCCTCATAAATCAATCCCTATTATAGCCTAATTAAATAAAATTAACCCCAAAAAAATTAAAAGCTTAATAGATTTATTAATTAAATTACCGCCTGAAATTGCAATTCTTATAAACTAATTTAATAAATATAAATAGGAAAAAAGTAGAATTACATACAAAAATACCCGTAAAAGTATAAAGTATACCGGTTATGTAGATTATTATGTTTTGAAGTGGGCTATTAAAATTTTTCGAAAAATATAATTGTTTTTTTAAACATAACTCATTTAGTTTTAATGATAGAAAGTTTTTTAAATGATTTTGTAGAGTTTTTTATCAGCTACAAGGCTATGTGAATTAAATCCCTTTAAGTTCCTTAGTTTTGAAATGGGATAAGTTTAAAGGGTTCGAATAAGGTGGTGCTCGCTCGTAACTAGAGGCTTTAAACGGTCATATCTCGCCAAATATTTATTGTACAGAAAATCCAAGCAAAAGAAAATCTTTGTAATCCAAAAAGCTTGGTACTCCAGCATTTTTTTCGATTCTCCAGTATTTTTGGAATTATTTTGAAGAAAATGGCGAAATTACGGAAAATCGCTTTTAACTTTAAGCTCCAGTTTTTCTAAAATTACGCTTCTTAAATTGGTCAAACGTCTAGGAGGTATTGATAATACACAAATAAAAGAAATCGCATGATCAATTTTAATTAGGAGGGTAGTTAGGGGTTGTTTTTACTGATTTTTTCGTAATTTTCATGCTAGAGACGTTTTAAAATTCGTAAAAGATCTACTTATATACTTTAAAAAGACTTTATAAGTATTCTTCGAAAAAGCAAAGTTTTCCCGCAATTTGACTTTGAATCTTTCAAATTTAGCATTTAAAAAAAAAAGTTTTTATTTGTTTTTATGAAAGCTACAATTTTGCTCTTTACAGTATTTTTAATAAAATGTATATTTTTAGAGATATTTGCGAAAAACCCATTTAAATCGTCGATTTTTTCGTCGAAAAACTGTTAGTTTAATCTCGAATAACTCAAAAAATATTACTTTTACCAAAAAAAATATATAGGACATGTTTTACTAAGAATTACTTTCTTCGTCGATTTCTGTAGTTAAAATGTAATAAAAAATTTCCATCCCTAAGATGGGGTGGCAACCACCCCCAGGATAAAAGCGCCCCTCTGCATTATATAAACTTTGATCCTTGGGCTATTCCCTACCTACTGTGAAAATTAAAAGTAAATCCATATAGGACGAAAAAATTGCGAGCCAAAATACTTTATTTCCTGTACTGTTCTGGAAGATCGTCGATTAACCAAGAGAGATTTAGTAGAAGCCCTCTGAAGTTTATTTGGCAGTGTGAGCACTATATTGGCCGAAATGTTGTGTGTCCGAAAGCTGTGTGCTCAATGAGTGCTACATTTGCTAACAATAGAACAAAGACAAATCTAATGCGACTTTCCCAGCAACAATTGGATCGTTTTAGAAAGGATTTTGTACATGGTTTCATCACTATAGATGAGACTTGGGCCTACCACCACGATCCTGAATCAAAATAAGAGACTAAGAAGTAGATCGAAACAAGTTGGAGTCCATAAATCGGGCAAGAAAAAATAAGCATCCCTGATTTATAGAACAAGTTGTTGCAACATTCACCCTATTCGCCAGATTTAGCTCTCTCTGACTTCTGGCTGTTACCACATTTGAAAAAATTCATTTAAATAGTAATATTATTTTATTTATTCTTTATTGAACTGCAACATTCTAAATATATCAGACAATTCATTTAAAATAAGGGAGTTTTTATAAATTGCTCCCTTTCTTTTAAATTACACTGTACGAACCTAAAAAATATATTAAATTATAAAATATTGTTGAGCTTTTTCGTAAATTCTTTTCGAACAAGTCCGAAAAAAGCTGCCTTTTTAAAAGAAAACCGGTCCAGACCTGCCAAAAAAACGACGTTTTTTGCAAATTTCAACCCTAAAAGATTCTTTTAAATGTTAATTTTAAAATGAAGTAAATACTTTTTTTGAGCTAAAGGTTATAAATTTGCTTGTCAAAACCATAAACTTTATGTAAATCTCTTTTAAATATTATCTGTAATTATAATTACGTAAGTAAACAGTGGTTGAAGGGGCGGGACGATATGTACAGATGCACAAATAATGAGTGGGGAAATAAATACCCTCCTGGAAAATAATAACTGTCAACTGCAGCCTAATATGGTTATTTTACGCTACAGTGGATTACACAATTTACGAATTGTCTTATAGTTTTTCAAATACTGGAATACAGTGTTAACAAAAAATATGCATAAAAATACAGGGTGTCCCAAAAGTAATGGGACAACAAAGCAACAGCAGATTCCTTAGGTCTAAATAATGCAATTTACGTAAACTTGCCTTATCCCAAAGTTAATAATAACTTAGATACAGGGTGTCAAACTTGTAATTTTGTTTTTGTTTTTTCGTAATGATTTCTTTACTAAAAGACATACGGCCGAGTGATGATCGCGTTGTTAAATTTAGCAATGGATTTAGCAATTGTTAAAAGTTAACAATGGTTTAGAATGTTTAACAAAATGTCAGATTTTGACAGGTTGCCTACTAAAATCATTGAATGACACTGACAATGACGTTTTGTTAAACATTCTAAACCGTTGTTAACTTTTAACAATTGCTAAGTATGGATGCTAAATTTAACAACGCGATTATCACTCGGCCGATAGCGGTACAAAATTCGGGATTTGGTGATTCTTTGTTGCTAGTATAGGGCGCCAGCTACGGCCTGCCCCGCTTGTTTTAGATGGCATAACTTTTTTAAGGCTTACTATATTGACCTGTTTATTAAAAATAAAGTTACTATAATTTCCATTGCGTCAAAAATGTGTACCGCATTTAGGTCTCTAGGAGCGACTGTTTTCGAGATAAACGCACTTTAAAGGACCCCGCAATTTTCCTTGGAAAATGGGTTTCCCAATTGTTTTCAAACTTTGCAAAAAAACTGTTTTCAGCACGCTGATCAAAAGTTTCCCCGGGCACAAAACCCGAAAACCCCTCTAACCCCCCCAAAAGTCTCCAAATCCCCAGTAACCTTTAAGGCTGATTTTGGGGAGGTTAGAGGGGTTTTTGGGTTTTGTGTCCAAAGAGACTTTTGATTAGCGTGTTAAAAACTTTTTTATTGCTAATAAGTTTGTAAAACAATTGGCCGAAACTCAGTTTCCATAGGAAAATTAAGGGTTCCTTTAAAGTGCGTTTATCTCGAAAACAGTTGCTCCTAGAGACCTAAATTAAGTATACGTTTTTGACGCGGAGGGAATTATAGTAACTTCTTTTTTAATAAACAGGTCAATGTAGTAAGCTTAAAAAAAATATGGCATCTAAAACAAGTGCGGTAGGCCGTAGCTGGCGCCCTCTACTATAGCAACATTAAAAGCATGGACAAATTTAAATTTCTCGCCTCAAAGAACCCCCAAACCCCAAATTCTGTACCGCTATGTCATTTAGTTAAGGAATCATTACAAAAAAACCTAAACAATATTAAAAGTTTGACATCCTGTATCTTAGTTATTATCAACTTTGGGATAAGGCAAGTTTACGTAAATTGCATTATTTTGAACTAAGGAATCTCTAGTTTCTCTGTGTCCTATTACTTCTGGGACACCCTGTATTTCCGAGTGAAATTTATGCACACCCTGTACATTCGTACAATAGGTATTCAACGTTAACGGGCAAAGCTGTGGGGTTAGTTTATTTGAAAAGGCGGGTGATGTGACACAGGTGTAAATATCAGATTACAGCAATAATTGAAGTGATTTGATACCTATTTTTCTGGAAACGGACTTGAGATTGGTATCGTTAATATTTAATTATTATATATATATATATATATATATATATATATATATATATATATATATATATATATATATATATATATATATATATATAATATATATATATATATATATATATATATATATATATATATATATATATATATATATATATATATATATATAAAAAAAAGTGTAGTAGGTTTGTTATTAGAAAATTGTTTACGACGTTTCACCAATACAAGTGATGCTTCGTTGACGTCTGATCAACTTGATTCCACACTTCAAAATTTTTTAAATTATTAATTTCCATTTTACCTGCTTATTATCGCCTAAGTTGTGCTCCATAATCAGAATTTTATGTAATTCATAACGCAGATACCGAAAAGTAAAATCGCTGTTTGAGCGAACAAAGGTAGAAACTAACACCGAAAATAAGCCGATACGTAGTTACCGGGTCTTTTTTTCATTTTTTAACTTGTGTAATCGGATTTGTACGTTTTAAAAATACGTTATTATTTTTATTTTTAATTATGCATGTGTATTTACTACAAACTGTTGTCAGTATTTTTAAAGGGTTCCCAATTAATGAGTAAAAGCAGTAGAAACAGAAAAAAAATTGAAAACACGACATAAAGGGCACTAAATCCGGTTAAGTAGAGTTGCGATTATTTAAAACTTAGTCATAGTTTACAATGCAAACATAAACAACAAAATACATATGATTTTTTTATTTAAGCTAATTGGCTGACTTTTTTGCATTAAAATCTCCACGCTATTATTAAATATAAAAATAAATATAATGGCGTTTTGCATCAAATAAAGCTTCTCTGTTGGTAAAGTTAGCGTGTTGATATTTATAGTTTTCACTGCCGAAATTATTTATCCTAAAATGGACAGTCGCCCGTGGACGAATGAGACTTAGGTCGATTACCATAATTCTAAATCAAATACAGATGCTAAGAAGTGGTGTAAACCCAGTTCTTTGGCTTAAATTTATTCAAACCTGGCAAAACAATACGTATTATTGTAACCTTTTGTACCAACTGGATAAAAAAACTCGTAAGAAAATTTTGTTAAGAGAAAAAAATTTATCAAGACAACGCATCCTCTCACACAGTTTAAAAAACCACTGCATAAATAATGAATTACACTTAGGTTGTTGTAGCATTCACTCTGTTCGCCAGATTTAGCTCCCCTAGAGGTCTAGCCAATGAGGTGATGGCATAGATAGAGAAAGCATTTCATTCATATACGCAATCGAAAGCTGCGCCCAACATGTTTGTCTTTATTATTGGCGATAGAATGGTAAAAGCATAGTTTGTACTTACTTGTGAAATGATAATCCAGAAATCATATCCGTCACTTTACACACTTGGCACTGGCTTACCATTTTAATTTATTAAAAGTACTTACACAAAACTGATGAAAAAACATTCAGACTAAAACGCCGTATTGAATGTGTCATCTGTCGAGCGAAGCAGAAGGCCGAAGGTGGCTGAAGTACGCCTCTACGAAAAATGCACTGTTGTCACGTTTTTTAGCGCCTTTATTAGTAGCTGTCCAAAAACAAAATAGTATTTTGACATTATTACTTTTCTGTGTAATACTTTATAGTAATAAATATAACAAATATTATTCACAGCTTAAAATACAATAGTAAAGCTTAATTTGATGTAATTTTAATCATAATATACTATCAAGTAAATGAAACAGAAAGATACTTTGCAGAAACGCTTTACGACAAAATAGTATCTGTAGTAACCATTTTCCCGGGTTTTAGTGGATTTTATTGTGTGACTACAGAGGTTCATTGATCGCTCGGCAGAACCTTAGAATGTACCTTTATGATGCCACGCTTATGCCAAATTGATGCTTTCTCCAGTTAACCTAACAGCCCATTGTGTCTGGCTGTTCCCATATCTCAAAAAATCTATGCGTGGGAAACGATTTCCATCGAATGTATGGGCTGTAGCAGCCATGGAATAGTATTTGGACAGTCTCTCAGATTTTTAGTCCCAGAATGAAAAAAAAAACATAAATTAGAAGTGTATTGAAGTTCAGGGAAAAAAGAACCATAAATTCGTGTTTTCCGAACGTTAAAAGGTTCTGAACAAGCTAATATCAAGTACTTGATGCTCGGTACGCTATTGTAGCTTTAATGCTGCAAATCTTATATTTTTGTTTTATTTAAAAATTTACACCAGTACTTTTTAACCAATCAAAATAGATTTTTTTGACAGGTCACCATTGCGGTAGATAACCGACAGCGAATTATAGTGGAATTTTTTTGACATAATGACAGACTATTTTTTTGTTTAAAAAAATAAATTTAAATTTTCTTTCAATTGTCGTAGAACAAGTCATATGTAATATACAATAATAAGCTATGGTAAATATAAAAAAGTATTTTTGCGCCACCACAAACGATATGAAAAAAAAAACGAATGAATATTTAAAAAAAAGTTTTCAATCATGTGCTCAAAAAAATCTCCGGAAATAATTAATTTAACCGCTTGTAGTATTACTACTAAAAATTTAAACTATTTTTAATTTTTTAAATGTCAACCTAGCTTTTCAAAAGAGAAAAAAACATGTTAAAAAAACCTTTTCTTGCATCAGATGTCCAATCTAACACGCTACACCCCGTCGGTAGTTACCCCTAACAAGATGTTGCTATTGACAACGAAGGTGTGATTACCTTATTACGTCTTTTCAACTACAATCTAATTAATTTTTTCATTATTTTATCAGCTCATTTTCCTAATTTTTCTATTTTTGCAATTATCCAGAAGAAAATGTTACTTAATATTCTCACTATTTTTTTTATTTGCTCCAAGTCCAAGGATCTAAAATAAGATATAAAAAAAGTTTCTATAAATAAGGGTCCGAAAATGTATAGTTTCTAAAATACAGAGTGTTAAACTTTTTTAAAAATAGGTTTTTGTAATTATCTTACCTGTGGTCATTTTTTTTTAGTGTTGTTTTTAATTAAAAAAGGGCATTTTTATATATTTTTTTTAAATTATGTAACTAAAAGTACTACTTTTTTTTCTCCTTATATTTTTTCTATCTTGCTTCGTTAAAAAAAAATTAAAACCCATTCATTGCAAGTCTCTGGTGAGCCAGTAGCGTACATTTTTTTTACAATTATTTTTGATAAGTTGTATTCAAATTCAAATTCAAAATTCTTTATTTCCTTAAACATACATGTATGCATGAAAACGTCTACCAACCCACCTACAAATTAATACAATTTAAAAATTTCCACAGGTAAAAACTATGTTTAATAAAACTTTTTAACTTTAGATTTGAAGACTAAATCTCTTATGGCAAAATGTCTGGGGCAGGTGGTTATACAGTTTGGATGGCATAATTGCAACTGTTGGCCATAAGAAGACTGTGTTTTTTTAAGATATCGGATGTATTTCTCAGGTTGTACGCTATGTTCCTGTCCGAAAACCTAAAGTTAAGTGTGGGTTTTCTTTAATATGTAAAACACAAGACAAAATATACATGGATGGTATTGTTAAAATCTGTAGTTGCTTAAAGTTCTCTACAAGTCTCTTTGGATTTAAAAGAATAGTTCTTATAATCGTTTTTGAACTAAAAGATCCGCACCTGCTGAACTTCCCCAACAAATAATACAGTAATTTATAGCAGAATAAACCTGTGCGTAATAGTACATTTTTAAAATGTCAATGTCTACAAAATTGCGAAGATTTCGCAGAACGTAACACGGTAGATAATCTTGTGCATAAGTTATCTGTATGTTTAGTCCCTTTAACTGTGAGTCCATGTGCAACCCCAAGGATAAGGATGAGTCCTTCTCCTTAAGTGATTTTCCATTTATGTAAATGTAAATACTGTAATTCTTAACAGTTGGGGAAAAATGTACAATTTCTGTCTTTGACGCATTTAAACTTGACCGTTTAATTGACAATATCTCCGCATCTCATCTGCACAGTTACTGGCAGCTTCAGACATTTCTCCATACTTTCTGAACTTATTGCGTTGTCGTATCATCCCAAACTGTGAAACATTACAATTTGTAAGATAGGTATTTAAATCATTTATAAAAAGAATAAATAGTAAGGGGCCCAATGTACTCCTTCAGGAATTCCCAGATCAATGGAAGAAAGGCTCCGATTTAAGCAAATTACCCTTTACGTTAATCCTAACACTTTGAGTTCTTCCTCGTAGATAGGAAGCAAACTAGGAAAGCGTATTATTACGAATGCCATAACTTGTTAATTTATTAAGCAATAAATCATGTCTAACCGTGTCAAAGGCACGAGATAGATCGAAATACATACAAACGGTCTTCTTTTTGCTGTCAAGCCCATCTATGATATAATTAATCAGATAGATTAGGGCATCCTTGGTCGACAGTTTCTTTTGAAATCCAAATTGAGAAGGACTTATAATATTATTTTCAATTATAAAAAAACTTTAAATTTTACAAAAGGCATTGTCAAAAATTTTTGAAAATACTGAAAGCGAGAGATATTCCCCGATAGTTCGCCATATCATCAATAGGCCCCTTCTTATGGATAGGAACAACGATCGCCTGCTTTAATAAGGATGGAAAACTTCCCTCCTGAAATGATTTATTAATTAAGGTTGCTAATGGATATTTTATATAGTCAACCACATGACGTAAACTGAACAAGGAATACCATCAAAACCCATGGAATCCTTCTTGGAAATATTAAAATTATACTACCCACTTCATCAGGAAAAATACTAAGCAGCTCCATTTCTGGTATATTTTTTGCGATTGACTTTTGTCAAAATCATTGTTTCAATGGCATTGTATAGCCAGGTTTTTAGAAGTCTCCAAAAAATATTTATTAAACTCGTGAGCCAGTCTCTCTGCTGGAATTTCAATTTTTCATTATAAAACTTTACCGGCTTAGTTTTACCCTTACTTGTGGATTCTTCGTTTTTAATAATTAACCACGCAGCAGAAGACATATTGTCAGCATTAGCCATAATGTTGGAAAAATAATTGGTTTTGCTGTGTTAATGCTCTTTCTATGATGTTTTTAATTTTAGATACAGATGTCTGCGATTGATATGTCTGTCAACTTGTACGACCTATAATATCCTTAATAATTGCCCTCTATTCTTTATTTCGAGTGGTCACCCACCCCTTAACTGTGTTTTTGTTGTTCTTTCTATATCGTTCCTCTGGAAAAGCGTTAAATACCAGAAAACAGAATCGATCAAAAAACCCTCAAACAAATCATCTAGTTTACCGTTAGGATCAATTAGACATTCCAATCTTCGCTTGCAACCATATTTACAAACTTATCTATATGAGCACGAGATTTAAAATTTCTTTTATAAAAATACTGACATTCATTATCATCTGACAAACATATTTTATATTTTATCATTTGCATAAAATGATCGGACAAATTACAATATACCGTATTTACAATAACCCTAGACATATCAACATTTATAAAAATATTGTCAATAATAGATTTTTTATTATCCTGCACACGCGTGTACTCATTCACACCAGGTACGAAACCGTAGGCTGATAACATATTAAGCAGGTTTTCCATCTCCGGTTAACTTATCTTTTTCAAAATTTACATTATAATCATACAGATAAATGTTGGTGGAGTTAAGTCGAGCATTATTGGCCAGTAATAATTGTTCCACGTCATGTGTGAATGAGCCAACATCGCCCGCAGGAGGTCTGTATAAGCAATTACATTAAAAATAAAGGATTTATAGTTTATTTCGTCACTAAAAATTCAAAATTTTCCTTTCTCGGATCATTGTTACTCACAACATTGCGGTATTCTTGTATATTACTTCTCAAGAATATTGCTACTCCTCCTCCATGAGACTCGGTCCTACAATAATAATTTGCAAGAATATACCCTTGCAACTTAACAGTTTCAATTTCGTTTGGTGAAAACCAGGTTTCTGACAAACAAACTACATCAGGCAAATTTAATGACTCTAGTAATACATAGGGGTTCAGGGTACCAGTGGGGGGCCAGGGGCGACTGCCCCCGCCCTAGACCAGCGCCCTGCGCCTAAACAAACCTACCGTATTAAAACAGGTATTATTTGAACATATTATGCTTGCTTTAAACATTTTTACTTGCTGGTGTAATTTTAAAGTCATATTTTAAAATAATAATTATCCACACTTTTTGTTAAAAATTTTTTCTGTACCACAGTGTCAGCGGGCGGTTATTCTCTTCAAAAGCACTAATCCCGGGAAAAAGCCGCTGAGCGCGGCGTCCGTTTGTGGCGGCATTTCTTTTTATTGTGTCGGTAATGGATATATTCCAGAATTGTTTACTTTATTTTTAATATTGCAAATCGGCAGATTTCAAACGTATGTTATTTATTTCTGGTACTCATATTCTCCTCTTTGTGGTGTTATTTAGTCGCTTATTGTCTATGCAGGAGTAAACTTGTTAAGAGTAAAAATGAATAAAAGAAAAAAGTCAGGTGCTGAGTTCAGGAAGGAATACCGTGAAAAAAAAATGATGTTAGCGCAACACACAGCCAAAAATTACAAGATTTTCAAAAAAACTGCTGGGTAAGAACATTTTTTATTTTGTCATTATTTTTTCCCTTTCTGGCCTAAAGTTTCAATTATAGATTTGTTTGTTTATTGTTGTGTGTTTTTTTTTTAAAAAAAATGTTTTAAGAAATAGAGCGCCCCTTTAAACGTTGGCCCCCGCCCTGAAAGGTTGACTACGCCACTGATAGAGTTCTGTCATTTTATAGCGGGCACTTCTAATGTTTAAGTGACAAGTGAAAAAACTTGAACTGCTTGATCAGGACCCCACTTGGCCATTTACTTGGATTATAAAGTTCGGAAAGGAGTTCCTCTTTATATTGAGTGCTGACCCTAAATGAAGCATTTTACCCTTAGACTCAAGTTTAGCTACGTCAAACGCTATATTAGGCCAGTTTCTTCTCAAGTGGTTATGTATATTTTCCTCTGTGGTGGTACCTATACATCGTCCAACATACAACCATATTTTGGAGAGGGGGCTTCAAAACTTGAGGAAGCTTCCCGATTTGTACTGCTCCCTTTATTGTTTTAGGTTTCTTATTGGAGGCTACGCTACTGGTCTGTTTATTTTTAGACTCTTTTTTGTTAGGAAAATTAGATGTATTTTTAAATCTGTGATTCTTTACTGTATCACTATTTACAGCTTGTTCCACTACAGTGCATGTCGATGAATCTGATCCACTCTGCGAGCCCAACGTATCGTTATTGCTCTCTTCAAAAGGATTTAATACCTTTAATTTAATTAGGCCTAAATTAGGCCGTTATTTACAGAAATAACACTTAAAAAAATTAAATTAAAATTACAACTTGAGTTAACTTTTATAGTCCAGGAAACAAACCATTTTGCCTGACTGGAAATTTTGACTGTAGGTAGGGAATAGTCTAAGGATAAAATCTATAACATGCCGAAGGAAGCCTTTATCTTGGGGGTGGTTGCCAAACCTTCTTGGGCGTGGGATTTTTTTTCTTGTATTTTGACTAGAAGAATCGATAGAAAAATGATTTCTAAGCAAAAAATATTTTATGCATTTTTTTTTAAATGCATACTTTTCGAGTTATTGGCAATCGAAATCGGAGTTTTTCGTCGATAAAATCAACGTTTTAGTTGGTTTTTTTGCAAATAACGCGATAAGTATGCATTTTATTAAAAAAGCTGTAAATAAAAAAATTGTTTTTAAAAAAGCTTAAAAAAAACAAATGTTTTTTTAATTGCTGTAGGACCAATACAAACCAAGTTGTGGTTTGTTAAAGGTTAGCTGTTATTCATCAAACACAAAATTTTAGAATTTCAAAGGCAAATAACGCAAAATCTACGTATTTTTCGAGGAAAACTAATAATAACTTTTTTAAAGCATTTGCAAAGACCTTTCTTTAAAGAAAAAAAAAAGGTAGGAATCATAAAAATTAAGTGAGTGATGATTAAAAAAGGTTAGATTTAGATTCAATGCATTTTTTAAAAAACCACAACTCTGTAACAAGATGTTAATTTTTCTAGGATAAACAATTTTTTTAATTAAATTATAATAAGGGTTGATTTTCAAGGGTTGAAATACATGAAATAATGTTTTAAAGAATTAAATACTTATTTTTACACTTATCTGAGCCTAATTCTTTGTAACTTAAGCTTTAATATATAAGTTTTGAAGGTTTTTGCAATAAGGGGTAGTTTTCACCCCTAAACAATAAAAAGCTACCTTCAGCATAGTAAAGATTTTGAAGGGGAGAATAATTTAAGCTTAATTCCAAATTTTCATGCAAAACACTGTGATAATATATTAATTATTAATTTTTTAGGGTATATATATATTTTTAATTAAATCATAATAGAGGTTGATTTTTAAGGACTGAAATATTTCCAATAATGTTTGAAAGAAACAAAATACTACTTTTTTAATTTGTTTAGGTTAAATTTTACGGGGTAGTTTTAACCTCTAAAAAATAAAGAGCGCCCATCGGTATAATATAGAGAAGGGTAAGTTAAGCTCAATCCCAAATTTTCATGCAAATCTAAGCTTTTAAAAAAATTTCCAGGTTTTGCACTTTTTTTAGCTTCGTTTTCTAGACTATTAGTGGGGTCCAGAGACTTGCAATGATTTGGTTTTCTTATTTTTTTTTCGAATACGTAGCAATATAGGAAAAAAATTCAAGAGACCCAAAAGTTTTTTTTAGTTGTGATTAGTTAGCTTAAAATCTAAAAAAATATACAAAATTGCAAAAAAGTCAGTGGAGTTTATTTTTTACAATTATTTTTGATAAGATGGCCCCTGAGATGACACTGAACTTATTAATTTTAATTTTAACTGTCTAAAAGTAAGTTTAAAACTTCTTTACAAAATTTTAAATAAAAATATAAACATTTAACAATTGGAATTTTTGCGACATACATTTTTTTTTGTTTTGTCCCTAGAAATCATTTTATGAATATCTATAACATAATTTTAACACAAAAATGTATAATTTTATTATTGATTAACCAGAAAAAAATAATTTCTGTATACGTAGGGAAATTACCAAAAGAAAAAAAAATGTTTTTAAATTCTAAACACAGTGATCAACATTCTGTTAACATTAATCTTTATTTAAATGAAAACGTAGAAATCATGTCCTGGGTGGCCAAAAAGTTTAAAATAAAAGGTTACTTGATTTTTCTGTTCAATTCAAATTTATATTTTAAAATTAATTTAATTAATTAAATTAAATTAAACACACGTATTTGATATGAAGTATTTGCTTTTAGATACAGGGCTTTAAAAGCCTGTGTAGCCTCGCTCTGCGTGCTGATTTGTCGACGGGGAGGGGACAATAACAAAAAATCCCCGATCAATCAATAAAAGTTTTTTGTCCACCCCTGTATATACAGGGTGTCCCAAAATTAGTGGACGAAACTTCAACCCTGTATTAATTGGTCAAAAATAACCTAACTTTTTCCTATAAACATATATCGGCAAACGCCTCTAAGAAAGCTACGCCCCTTCAAAGGAGTACAAACACCTGAAGATGGTTTTTTTCTAATTATTTCCGAAACGTTTTAAAATAAAATTTTAACACTTTGGAATATCACTAATTTTATTATGCTGAATTCAAATATCGATACAAGAATTTTATTTCTTAGTCAGATTCTTATCATTTATGGGGGTGAGCCCAAGAAAGTAACTCAAACATTTTTATATGCCAACTTTTCTTTTTTTTTCTAAGATTGGTCGGTATCGCTAGGACTTACTATTTTCGAGTAAAACGCATTTAAAAAATACGCTGCATAGTATTCACAATAGCATATTTTTTTCAAAACTTAGTAGCAGGCCTTGAAACAAAATTGACATAATAATTGCTATTAACAACAACATTTGATGTGATAGATTAGTTGCCATTTTGCTTTCAAATTTTTGACATTTTTTCAATTATGGAAAACTTTTCGAACTGTGAGAAAGTCGATATTTATTTTATTTACGGTTATTGCAACGGTAACGCACATGCCGCTATACGAGAGTACCAAAAGAGGTTTCCTGCACGAAGACTTACTTATTGGAAAGCATTTGTCCGGTTACATAAAAATTTGCTGGAATATAGATCCTTTAAACGTGCTCGAGGGTAACGAGGAAAACACTCAAATATCATTAAGAATCCTGAAAACTACTACCAAAATCCCTAAATCAAATGTAAGTATGTATTTAAATAATTTTGGTAAATCCTGAGCTAGTTGTTTAGATCAAATTACCTATAATTAAGTACCTATGGTAAAATTTCTTTTTGCAATTTTCGTTTTCGAGATATACATCATCAAAGTTGAAAATCAAACTAACCTTATTTCACTATTCCTCCTTCTTTTGCAAGAATTCTTGATTTTACCAAATTGGTCACAATATTTCACAAACACCTTTTAAAAACTTGTTTTTATATTAATTTTACATTTTTTCCCATTTAATTGCAAACCTCCACTTTCACACGCCGCAACGTGTAGGCAACCATGTATACACTAGCCTTTTTGTAAACAAATGTAGCTGCTGCCTTTGAACTTGAAAGTTCGCAATTTAATGGAAAAAAGGTGTAAAATAAATAAAAATACAAGGTTTCAAAGGCGTTTATTAAATATTGTTTGCCACTGGTGTAATAATCAAATTCTCTAAGAAGGGGAAATATAGTGAAAATTAGGTTAGTTTGATTTTAACTTTGATGATGAATATCTGTAAACGAAACGTGCCGAAAATTTTGCAGATTCGTAATCAGCGCCCCAAAAAACCCCCGTATACCAAATTTGGTCAAAATCGGAGAGGAGGCAACTTTCGAGACAATTACCGTACCTATTAACGTAATGATGTTTATTTACTATGAAATATGAATTATTTTAAAATATTTTCAGATTGAAAAAATGACTTAAGATGCAGGGATTACACCCTTTTCATTATCAGAGGGTACAAAATTTAAGAGACGAATATTTTCCAGCTTGGGTAAAATTTTGTCGTTGGATTCTAGACCACATTCTTCAAGAAAAAAATTTGTGGTCGGATGAGGCAACATTTTCAGAAGGTAAGGTATTCAACAGCCGTAACACATATTTTTGGAGTGTCGAGAATCTGAGAGTGGTTAGAAAACCAACTGCTAACATAGGTTTTCTTTTAATTTATGGGCAGTATAATAGAAGATACATTAATAGGCCCAATTATTTTACCAAAAAGACTAACCGGTCGTCATTATCTAAATTTTGTTCAAAATGATCTGGGAAAATTACTAAAACATGTTCCCATCGGCACTCGGCTAGAAATGATTTTCAAACAAGATGGGGCCCCAGCCCACTCCAGCCAACTGGTGAGAAACTGGCTAGATGAAGGTTTTACTGGCAGGTGGATAGGTTGAGGTGGTCCAATAAATTGGCCCGCGCGATGGCCCGACCTTAATCCTCCTGACAAAAACATAATCAAATGTTTTTGCCTTCTGATTATTTCTGTGGGGTAATATGTGTAATATTATTTATGCCACAGAAAGTGATACATACCCCAGATGAGTTTCATAGGCGAATTATGGCAGCCTTAGATCAAAAGCAAATCGGTTAAATATTAAAAAAAGATCCAGGTTGTGCATTCAAGAAAATGTAAACTTGTTTGAACATTTACTTCAGATAAGTATTTTTATTGTTTCTTACTTTAAATACATTTACCCTATTTTTAATTCATTATCACAATAAATGTTTATATTATTACCAAGTGTAAATCTTTAAAAAAATTATTGTGAATATTATACAGCGTAATTTTTGAATGCGTTTTACTCGAAAATGGTGAGTCCTAGCGATACCGACCAAGAACTACTTTTTTACGTAGAAATGTTTAGAAAGGTCTTTTCCAGGAAAAAAATGTAAAAGATTTTTTCTCATCGGTTCTTCATGTTTTTTTAGGCTACTGAATCCGAATCTGAAATTGCCACCTCGCCAGGATGAGCTTTTCAACAAAATTGCAAAAAACCTCATATTTTCGTCACTTTTTTAGTTTTTTAACTATGATACACTAAACTAAAGGAGACAAAATTTCCTACAAATACGTATAATTACTCTAAAGTCTGGAACAATCCATAACTTTGTTAAATCGTGTTGAAAAAATGGCATTTCTTGACTATTTGCTAAAAAGGTAAAAACATTATTTAAAGTGCGCGCTGGTGCCGTATTAATTTTATACTCCTTCAAATCAATTATTTTGTGATTACCAGGTATGTCCTGGTTACATTTAAGGAATTGACAAACGTTAGTGAGGTCCATAGGTCAACGAGCCTTTTTTTAAGGGGAATAAGGTTTTGATAAAAACAAATTTTTATTTACACAAAATAAGGCAAAAACATAATTTTTAAAAATTTTCATATTCATTTGTCGTCCTCATCTATTCTGCAGCTCAGGATTGCGTTCGCAGATGATTCGTTGAGAAGGACCAAGGTTTATATCAGCAACGACGTTATGTTTATTTTTTAGTCCTTTATGGCCAGTGGACTGCTCAAGCTCTTGAAGGATAGGCGCTGGTCTATCTACTGAAAAAAATATAATTCTGACATTTTGATCTGTGAAAGTATAGTTCCCAATTTACAGTGTAATTACCTTTGATCTTTGCAAGTGAAATGTTTGCATAGTTATTACTTAGCAGTATTTCTATATTGGCACCTTCTTTCACAATTCAGTCACTGCCTGGAGCAGTATAACCCAACAGTTCTGCATCCGCAATGGCCCTTGCTTCCCTTCTGGCACTTGCAGGCAATGAGTTTTAGAAGCTTCTATGGAGTTTTAACAGGATAGGAATCAAGTTGCCTTTAATATCTTTCCATCCCCACTGCTTAAGTGGTTGAATTTTTCCCAGCCACTGCAATACTTGGTGAAATACCCTGTAACTGTGTTGCTGCGCTGCAGCTCTAAAGAGGGGGATGGATGCTACATTTCCACTAACCTTGAATACTGATGACACATGCTGTTTGTACCGCAGCCTATTATTTGAAGTGCTGCGATGGTCTCCGCCTTACAAGGTCACTAAGAATTTTTCCCCTGCCTCCGAAATTTTGCACAGATCAAAATGTCATAATTATATTTTTTCCAGTGAAGAGACCAGCGCTTATCCTTCAATAATATTAAAGTCTACTCTGCAAAGACATACTAAATTTTGTCCATAATGAACATGAACGACATTGCTTCTAATATAGTTATCTAAAGTCTCTATTTTGTTGTTTTAGATAATAATTCTGCAGATGAGAACGTCAAATGAATATGAACATTTAAAAAAATGGTGTTTTTTGTTTTTTTTTCGTGTAAATAAAAATTTGTTTCAAATATCGTCGGTCTAATTCTAATAAACCGTATCTGCATTTTTTTTTCAAACTGCACTTTTTCGCGCCAATCGATAAAAGGCAATCCTTCTAACATGTAAAAAAAAATCATAAAGTAATTGATTTTGGAGGTGTATGGAGTTGATAGTAGGGCACCAGCGCGCACTTAGAATAATGTTTTTACCTTTTTAGCGAAAAGTCAAGAAATGCCATTTTTTTAACACGATCTAACGACGTTATAGATTGTTTTAGACTTTAGAATTAATATACGTATTTGTAGGAAATTTTGTCTTCTTTAATTAAGTGTATTATAGTTATCATAAAAAAACGCTTATTTTCCAGTTATAGTTAAAAAACTGAAAAAAGTGTCAAAAATATGAGGTTTTTTGCAATTTCGTTGTGAAGCTCATGCCTGGCGAGGTGGCAAACGTCAGATTCGGATTCAGCAGCCCAAAAGACATATAGAACCGGTGAGAAAAAACTTCTATATTTTTTTCCTGAAAAAAACCTTTGCTTACTGAACTATAAGTTCTTAAAAATTAAAGAAAAAAAAAGTTGGCATATAAAAATATTTGACTTAATTTTTTAGGCTCGACCTCCTAAATGATCTGACTAAGTAATCAAATTCTTGTATCCATATTTGAATTCAGCATATTAAAATTGGTGATATCCCAAAGTTTTAAAATTTTATTTTAAACCGTTTCGGAAATAATTAGAAAAAACCTGGACAGTTTAAGTTTCGGTTATAATATGGTAAATTAAAGATATTTCGAAAAGTTTTAATATGTTATCTCTGATTGAGCGACTTTGACACTAACTAATTTATTATTGTAAAGTTCTTCGCGGAGGCAAACGCCAACCAATTAAAAATTAGTAAATTTAGAGATCGAACGCTGTTAGAACAACACCGATACGTCACGGTTTTATATCAGTTTGCCATATGAGACCGTGACGTATCGGTGTTGTTCTTACAGCGTTCGATCTCTACTAAAAAATATTAGATATAAAAAATATAGGCTCTGAATAAAGTTAAAACTCAAAGACTTCAACAGTAAGAGTTCGGGCAAACTGTACCAGTAAATTTTGGGAGGAGGAGGGCAAATATTTTGCTACCATAGCACCCTCCTCTACGTCAATTACCGAAACATTTTTTTTACGAAACTCTAAGCTTTTTTTTCAAAAACCCCTTCTTCTATTGGTTGCCAGGGTTACCAAATGCGCACTTCACCCTCTTCTATCCAATCAAATCAAATCGTTCTGAAAGATTCGAACGTCAATCGCGCCAACTAGATTTTATTTAAACGGCGAATTATCGGCGCGCCAAGACATTTGAATGTCGGCTTTATGAAGCATTTGTTTTTACTTCACGGCCAACTTGGACTAATACCTGGTTTATGTGATAAATATTAATGAATGACTTTAAAAACAAGGAAAATATCTTGTTAAAGACATTTTAAGTTATCCTGTGTGAATTATGTGCATTTAAAATGTGACTTTCAGTGATGACTATTGAAACTTTTGTATTTTCATGGGTGATTTTAGTGAACTGACGGACCGTTAGTAAACTTTTGTAGCTTCTGCAGTGGTAAATGATGTTTAAAATTTCAACTTGGCTTTTTAAGATTGTCTTGAAAATACGATATTGATATTTTAAAAAAATACATTTGAATAAAAAGCAAACATCAAAATGTTGTATAATTGAGTGCAATAATTTAAGAATTTTTCTAAATATTTTTAAGCTTTTATGAAATAAAATCTTTTTCTGCGATATTTTTTGTAAGTAAAAGTAAAAATATTACCTGATAATTCTAATAAGATTTTTTACTTATAACAAAAAAAAATTTTTTTAGGGTTATCAATTAAGTACAAAGACAAGAAATTTTTGAAATTTGTTTTTGCTTAACAATATACAAATGTACTAAAAAAATTAGCTGAATATATTTTAAAACATGTACTATTTTTCGCATGAATAATTTGGTATTTAATTGCACTTTTCTGGTTATATATTTTTTTACTATGCGTCAAAGTTAGCAGTTTCAAATTTAAGTAAAAAAATAAATAAATAATATAAATCATTATTTAGTTTAAACCATTTTTACCATTTCTCTTAAATCGTTAACCGCCTATTGCCCATTGACGATCAGTGGCGTATTGTATACAAAAAATGGGGGAAGGCTCAACTATTTAATTTTTTATCGTCAAATCCCAAATTAAGCTTTGATTTTCCAAAAACCATAAAGGTTGAAATTTTTTCACTCAACAATTTTTTGATGCAAATATTTCAGATCCCTTACATTTTAAGAAAAATGCGGATATTTTTGTGAAATTTAGGATTTGACAATAAAATTTGACCAAATTCGCGAAAAAAATAAAAATAGAGGATTTGCTTTTAAAAGTCTGATCTCTTTCTGGGGGGCTAACAAAAAAAATCCCCTTTTTGCAATTTTCCTGAATGATACATGTTAGTAGAGTAGAACAGATTGCAGCAGGGTTGTCTGACAAAATTTAGCCGCAAATAATTTTAATTAAATATACTGGGTGATTCGGGAGCACGACCCACCCTCTTTGTTTTCTGTACTACTCAAGAAAGAAAATTAAAACTTAGGGATATCATATAATGTTAAATTTGACGTTTTTTGACAAGTCACGTAACTTCAAATAAAGTCCGGTTTTACTTTTCAAATGATGTAATGATATACAGGGTATATTATTACATTTTTAAATATCTAAACATATTTTGCCTGCAATAGTATCCCATATATCAAATTTTGACAGATTTAAATGATTTTTTATAAATTTTTAGCTGTTAAAATTGGGTACGGTTAAACGCAAAATGTTCTCAGGAATCCAAAAATGTAATATTATACAGGAAGATTAATTTAAAAATTGAAAGTTGGGGCCGTTTCTGATGAAAACCGGAATCGCGTAACTTGTCAAAAAACGTCAAATTCGACGTTATATGGTATCCCCTATTATAAAATCTATTCTACTCTCATGTGTTATTCATTAAAATTAGGTTTTAGCAAAAAACAGACACCTGCAGCGGTCGGATCTCGTACTAGTACACAGTTATATGAAATACAAAAATAAGGCTAAAATAGTGCCCACACGCCTTTCTTCTTTTGCCTGGGAACCGTCTTGATTCACTACCGGAGGTAACGCAGCCTCTTGGGGTTTTTGTGCCTAATCTCCCATTGTATTTTATATCAATCCTCCCATTAGTCTTGTTCCTTCTACAAGTCTGTATAAACCCGAGACTGGTTGGTTGATTACTCCTGTGGGCTCATTTTTTGATTGCCCAAATAATGCCTGTCTTTTGTGATTTAACGCATTACATTCGCACAGTATATGGTAGGCTGTTGCTTCCCCCTCGTCGCACATTTTGCAACTTGGGTCCCCATTGTATGAGCCTATCTTGTGTAGGTGTCTTATTAGGTTATCGTGCTCTGTTATCAACCCTACTGTTATGCGAAGTATTTTCCTACCTTGTCTGTGTAGTTTTTTCTTCGTTCTTTTGGATGGGACCCTTGTGAAGCCCTTTCAAGTCTTATTCTACCGAGGTTCTCCCAGTATTCCTTGTGTTTGTTTCGGATCCATTCCCTGGTTTGCCTTCGTGCTGTGGTTTTCGTCACTCCAAGGGCAGGTTCTGGTTCAAAATATGGTGTGGATGATCCATGTCTCGCTAGCTCATCCGCTTTTTCGTTGCAATCTATTCCCGAATGTCCTGGTACCCACAGGAGAGTTACCCTGTTGCGTTCTCCTAGGACATCCTGTTTTTTTTGGCATTCCCATGTCAGCCTGGACGTTACCTTAGGGTTTACTAGTGCCCCTAGTGACACCTGGCTGTCTGTTATTGTGCAGATTTGCTTGTTTTTATAAGCACTCCTGTTATTTTCTTTCGCACAGTGCAGTAAAGCATATATTTCCGTTTGAAATACAAAACTGTGTGTTCTAGTGAAATGATGAATTGTGAATTCATTATTTCACTGTACACGCCCGCTCCAGTTCCCTGCTCGGTTTTGATACTATCCGTATACCAGATGATGTCTGCAACCGTGCCGGGGAGATCGAGTTGAATTCACTTCGATCTGGAATTTTTACCTCAAAGTTTTTGTTGAATGAGTATTGGGGAATTATCTGGTCTGTTCTCTTGTCCAGGATGTTGCCGCCTACCAGATTTTTATGCTGTTGTGTCCCAAACTAGCGTAGACACCAGTTGGTTTTTGTTGCAGTCGGAAGTAGCTCATTCTTGCCTCTCCCATCACTATAAGGTTAAGTGGTGGAAGGTCCAAGAGACACTCTATGGCTGCTGTTGGGGTTGTTTCAATTGCTCCTGTTATAGCTAAGCCCGCAAGTCTCTGTACCTTGGCCAGTTCTGTAACCCCACACTGCTTAATATAATACCTAGGGCTTATACTAAATCTCTTATTCTTAATCATCATAAACGTTCTTCCAAAATTAAATCCTTTATTTTTGCAACGATTTCTGCTGTTGATGTACTTTTTGGATGCCCTTCACGTGGCTCGTCTTCAAGAGGTGTACGACCATGTTTTAATTTATCAGCCCATCTTTCTACTATTTTAATTCCTAGAAAAGAGTCCATATACACTTTTAACAACCGTTTTTTGATGTTTTATCTTCAAAACAAAATTTTTCTACTGTAAAAAATTCCTAACACTTTAACTTGGAACAGCTGTAAATATATACGAATGAGTTGACTGATCTACATGAAATTTGAAAATTGACAATCTTAAACAGCCAATATATGTTTCTTAAAGTCTACCGCAAAATCACAACGTATATTAAAAGTTAAAAAAAAACACTCTTACAAATGGATATCACCCCAACACCAAGATACAATAGACTGTAACATATAAAACATGGTGGCACGAAACTTTCCTGTTCAGGATATCCCGTACTCCAGACTTCTCCAGATTCCAACTGACGACGAGCGGGACTTTATTTCCTTGGACGAATTGAAACCCACCATGGTACAGCAAAGTTTACCACAACAATCCGTTCAGGGTTACCAACCAACCTACTATGAGCTGACAAGTATTGTTGAGTAAGTTTTTTTATCTAATCTTGTGAGAAGTTTTTAACTCACATATTTTTATTGCCCTACTTTTTTAATACTTACGTCAAAAGACATTATGACCTTGAGGTGTCTTGTGTCTTGTAACCACAAATTTTAAACAATCTCGTTGTTTTTTTCAGTTTAAGTTAATAACGACAAAACAGATATTTATTAAAAAATGAAATGAAACTAACATATATTAAAACTGATATCGCTATATATAAACTACGTGGTTGTACTTTGATTATGGGTGTCTAAAATAGTCGATTAATAATCGATCGATTTTTCGATAATTGGATTAATGGATTAGTCGATTATTCGATTAATTAATTAATTGAGTAATCGATTTTCTAATTATTGGATTAATTGATTTTTCAATAAATTGGTTTTCCGATTAATCAAATTATCGATGAATTGAAAATAATCGATTATTTGTCATAATCTTTAAAAAGTTCTTACTTATGAAAATCGGCCAACCCCTAATACTTTACAGAATTGTTTAAACGCAGTTTTATATATATATATATATATATATATATATATATATATATATATATATATATATATATATATATATATATATATATATATATATATATATATATATATATATATATATATTAATATATATGTACTACCTTTATTAATTTGTGATAAAAATTATTTTAATATCAATTAACTAATTCCAAATTAACAACTCATTTTTGTTCTAGTAGGCGTTAATAGTGACAAGCTTTTTTGACACTTCGCTTTTATAATTCATTAGCCGTAGTAACGTCAGCTTTAAATGCTTACTTTACAGCAAAAAATTTGATAAAATTGATATTAAAAATTTAAATTGATCTTTGAACACCGCGTATAAAATATGTTAAATGTTTCTATTCCAATCTTACTCTAAGAAGTAGCAAAATGTTTTATTAAGAGTAGCTTTTTTCGATAAAATCAAAAATAAAAAAGTTTTTCCTATTCAACACCTTTTCCGTGGACATATTATATATATATATATATATATATATATATATATATATATATATATATATATATATATATATATATATATATATATATATATATATATAGAAAACAGTGCCACAGATTCGAGTGCATGCATGGGGATCTCGGAAACCGTAAGAGATACGAAGTCGGTTAAATTATGGCAAAGTTGCGCATTTAGGTGCCTAACAACATGCCGATTAGAAAGTTGTAAAATTCCGAGTACTTTCGGAGATATCCGGAAAAACCGAAATTTGCTGATTTCGTTTTTATTTTTTTCTGACGTTATTTAAAGAGATATGGAAAAACAAAAGACACTTTCTTATGGCCACTTTTTAAGCTCTACAAAACAGCGTTGAGAGATTTTCTGTACGACGTTTCGTTTTCGTTAGACCATCATCAACTTTATTTTTTTAAATACGGACCTGGGTTTTTTTTTTTTTTTGAACCTCTTATTATCCCAATTACAAAAATGTATAACACTTTATATTTATTAACAAATATGGAACGCCCCTATAAGAAATGATGTGCGTTCCTTGTCTTACTCATTGTCTCTTATGGAAAATATGTTTATTTAATAGAAAAATATTAAGTGTTATACATCATTGTAATTGGGATTTTAACTGCTTCAAAAAAATGCAATACACAATTGAGTGCCGCATTTAAAAAAATAAATTTGATGATGGTCTAACGAAAACGAAACGTCGTACAGAAAATCTCTTTACGTGTTTTGTAGACCTTAAAAGTGGCATAAAAGTGTCTTTGTTTTCCATATCTCTTCAAATAACGTCAGAAAAAATAAAAACGAAATCAGCAAATTTCGGTTTTCCGGATATCTCGGAATTACTCGGAATTTTCACTTACTCTTTATTTAGATGAAATGAAATTGGCTTGCATAATGACCTTGCATATCTCTTATGTTTCTATGATTCGATCTTACCCTTTATATATATATATATATATATATATATATATATATATATATATATATATATATATATATATATAAATATACAGGTGTTACTCAAGGTGGTTCCCCTATAACTTTTTTATTTTTTAAGATGGGAAAATGAAATTGGGCTTGTCGATAAATGACCTAAAAATGCATTGAATGACGGATTCAATTATTGTTTCTGATGATTTCCGGTTACCTCAACTTTTGAATTTTAAATGGAACACCCTGTATTGTTTGTGCCATGACGTCGTTAAAACAACCAATTTTGAGTCCAGGAGGCGTGAAAAAATAGTTTTAATTTTTTTTTCGTATTTTATATCTTTTCCAGAAAGGAAAAAAAATATTTCTAGACATAACTAATTTTTTTAAATAAAACGATAGTGGCTCGTTGGCATATTCAAAAAAAGCATTTTTTTGAATAATTTAATATCCCACACTTAATATTTGGAGTTAAATCAACACCAAAAAAGCTAAAAAATAGGAATAGTAGTTGTTGCTTATAAGAATAATAATTATTATATTATTATTAGTAATTATTATGTTTATAGGTATTTAAATCAAAATGCCCTATTAATAAACACAGCAATAACTTTAAATAACTAACTCGCATTTAAGTATGTAATATTATTGTTTAACATCAATGTTTTTGTTTATTTCCAAGCCTATCTGACAAAATTGACGAAATGCATATTATGACTCTTTTCGAATGCCACGGACCGGATGTTTCATTAATTTTATAAGCAACAACTACTATGCCTATTTTTTGCTTTTTTGTGTTGATTTAACTTAAAACATTATGTGTGGGGTATTAAATTATTCACAAAAAAATGCTCTTTTCAAATATGACAACGAGCCACTATTGTTTCATTTGAAAAAATTGTGTTATGTTCAGAAATCAAATTTTTGAATCTTTTTACCTTTCTAGAAAAGACATAAAATACGTCAGATAATTAAAACTATTTTTTCACGCCTCGTTAACTCAAAATTGGTTGTTTTAACGACGTCATGGCACTCTAGATTGAATTTTAAAAAATACAATAATTTTAAAGAAAAATGTCAAAAGTTGACATATGGGGTGTCATTATATTTAGGAAGTCATTTTCTATCGAATGAGTAAAAAAAATACAGGTTGTTCCATTTAAAATTCAAAAGTTGAGGTTATTTCCGGTAAACCGGAAAACGACCCAAATTTTATTTTCCCATCTTAAAATATATATATATATATATATATATATATATATATATATATATATATATATATATATATATATATATATATATATATATTCCGTATTCCATGCCAAATCGACCACTTTTAAACCCGACCCCTTTAGATTTGGCTGAAAGTCTTTCATCATTTTTTGTCCTATGAAAGACGTTTCTCAGAATTTTTTTCATTTTTTTTACCCAACTCAAAAAAAGTTATGACTTTTTCAAAGAAAATGCTTTTTTCAAATACCCAAAACTTTTTTAAAAATTGACCTTCTGGGACTCTACCATAAAGAAAATGTTTGGTTTTAAAATAACAAACAAAATTTCAAAGGTCATCTTATATGATTTTTTTAGTTTTTAGGAAAACCATGGATTTTTCGAATTTTGCCTTTTTTATTTTTTTTTCTCATATAAAACTTTAATTAATTCTAAAATTATCGCCACCATTCCCGGTGTGGGCCGATTTTTTTTTTTTTTTATTAAATTATATATTTTTTTTAAATTCCCAAAAATACATATTTTTTTATTAATAAATATTATTTAGGATAAAAAAGGAAATGTTATTAAATGATTTTGAGGTATTATATTTTTTATTTATAATCTTGATACAGTAAACATACAATATCAGATATTATAATCGTAGATTAAAATTATAAATAAAGAATATAATACCTTAAAATCATTTAATTACATTCCTTTGTTAGAAAAATAATATTTATATATATTTTTTAATTTTTAAAAATTTGATTTTTTTTAATTAAATATAAAAATTGAAAAAAGAAAATCGGCTCACTTCAGTTATGGCTATTTAAAAAAAAGGCAATTTTTTGAAAAATTCATAACTTTTTTTGAGTTGGGTAAAAAAATTTGAAAAAACTCAGAGAAACGTCTTTCAGCCAGCTCTTAGCCAAATCTAAAGTGTCGGATTCATAATATATATATTATATATATATATATATATATATATATATATATATATATATATATATATATATATATATATATATATATATATATATATATATATATATATATATATATATATATATATATATATATATATATATATATAATTATATATATATATGTGACAGATTAACTAGCTTTTGATAATTCCGTCGGTTTTATGGTTAAAAACAGTAGTATATAGTAAGGTTACCTGACTGGAACTTTGCTAACCTTGAACTAGACTTTAAGATTATATAGTGAAATTTCTAGGTCTTCTGAAATCAATATAAACATTATCTAATTTACGTAATTTATATGAACGAATTTAATACAGTGAAGTTAAAAATATAATATTTAAATATATTTAGTTTTTTCAAAGACGAAATTTTTACACTTGCCATACAAAAAAGAAAAATTCTGTGCGTACACAGAATCGATTGAACCTGACGAACTTGCAGATCATCTGAAACGAAATAAAAAATACTCCAACAAACCCCTTAACAATCAAAGTATCAGCATGTCGGTGGAAGGTCTACTATCATTTCTAAAGTAAAATTAATCTAAAAAATTACTAAAACTCGAACAATATTTAAAATTAAAATTCTTTAAATTTTTTTATAAAAAATTTAAGATATTTTGAAAGGTTTTTTTGAATATTTATGACGTAATGTCAATTTTAAAGTATAAAGCGGCCATATGTAAAAAATAAAATTTATACAGCTATTAATATAAATATAAAAAAAACTCTTTTGTAAAAGTTGACACTGTCAAAGATCTTTAAGTTAATCCACTAAACATACATTTTAAAGTTTCTTTTTTTTACAGAGATCCTTGCTCATCTTCACTATCTTACTTATCCAGTTCAACATGCAACTCTACGCTCATGGAGTCGCAAATTGTGGACAGCACTCTAAATCCACCAATGAGAAGGAAAAGAAAAGCATCATTTCAGTAAGTTAAAAAAGTTTTTTAATCTTTGACGTTTCTCTTAAGATTACAAAACTAAGTTATTTTAAAACACATGGTTCTTTCTCTTTACAAGGTTATGTTTTTGACAAACAATTACTATCACCTAAAATAGTTACCTGTTAAATATTACATTCATCAATAATGACAGAATATAAAATCAGTTGATTACGCTTACCTCACAATTTAATATACTTTGTCGTACTGTATAATCAATTTTCTTTTATCTAATAGATTTTAGAAAATCTCAAAACTTTTCTTTTTAATTTTGTTATTTTAAGAAATAATTTACTATTTCCAAAAGTATCAGTAATACTTTTCAAAACTCGATATCAACAAATAGGATCAATTAAGACATGGGTTTGCTTTAATTTTAAAAGGAATTAAAAAATGTTTAATAGACACAGGTCAACACATTAAAAAACAGTTTTTATTTTTTGTAAAAATTTCAGACCGGTATGAGAGTTGAATCGAATCATTTTGAATTTTTTTTAGCCCGGTATGAGAGTTGGATCGATTCATTTTGAATTTTTTTCAGTCCGCGGAGGTACTTGAGTGTTGACAAGGGATGGTATGGAAGTCTTTGTGGATGTGAACGTTTCTTACGTATCAAGAGGCTTGGCATAAATGACTGAGTGTTTTGTACTGGAATTTCCGGGTTCTTTAGGGTAACAGCCTGGACGTTACCTTGGGGTTTGCTAGTGCCCCCAGTGACGCCTGGCTGTCTGTTATTATGCAGATCCGCTTGTTTTTATAAGCCCTCCTGTTATTTTCTTTAGCACAGTGCAGTAAAACATATATTTCTGTTTGAAATACAGAACTGTGTGTTCCTAGTGGAATGGAGAATTGTGAATTCCTCATTTCACTGTACACGCCCGCTCCAGTTCCCTGCTTGGTTTTGGAACCATCTGTATACCAGATGATGTCTCCAACCATGCCGGGGAGATGGAGGTTGCTGCCACTTACTTCGATCTGGAATTTTTACCTCGAAGTTTTTGTTAAAAGAGTATTGGGGAATCATCTGGTCTGTTCTCTCGTCCAGGATGTTACCGCCAACCTGACTTTTTATGTTGTTGTGTCCTAAACTAGCGTAGACACCAGTTGGTTTTTGTTGCAGTCGGAAGTAGCCCATTACATACATGGCAATTAATTTTTTTAAAACAACTTTGGTATTTCAACACTTTTAAATAAAATGTGTGTTTAACTAGTTTCCCTTTACTTTAGAGAATTTTTAAAAATCTGAAATATTTTCTATCTTACATTACAGTTTCGATAATAATTTACATTTTTCCATAGATATTAGCGACCCTGGTTTTTGCTTTTTTGTGGTGGTAAAAAATATTCATATATAATCTGTGTGGAGGTGTCAAGCTAACCTCCATAAGTGACGTTTCCAAAAACTGTCATAAGCATTGGGAGCATCAGGTAATGATAAAAACAATTTATTTTAAAACAAAAAATACTACCCGAAATTAATTGGCCCTGGTACTTACAGAATCGCTAATGTATTGCGAATACTTTCTGTACCCCCTACACCCCTTATTTTACACAAAGTCATCCTAATTAAAGTTTTGGTTGCGAAAATCTGGCAGGTTTCTCTTACAAACAAATCGTCAATGCCATAACTTTGGTTCAAAATGTAACTTAATGAATGCATAATAGCCATTTGTGTTATTGCTAAAGTTTTTAAACGTTAAGAAATCCCTTTAGAAAGAAAAAAGTTTACTTTGGTCATTTGTGTACAAAGTCATTTAAAAGAAGCACCACACGGTTAAGTTTAAGTAAAAAAGTTTTAATTGCTGGTAAGATCTACAGGATGATCATTTAAACAGATTGCTGCATTTAATAACACTAAAATCTTGGACTTCCATTGTCTTTATTTGTTAATTGATACGTTTCGGTTAGTGATGTATCTCCAGCCGTTTTCAAGTGATAATCAAAAACTATTCTTAAAACCTACGACCTTATATACTATTCGTTGTTCACCGAAGCTTGACCGACTTTTTACGGTTTAGCAACGGCAGCCAGATATTCGGAATGTCGACACTAGGTTTGCTAAATACATTTTAGTTGTTTGCAATTATTACAGCTTCTTTAAATTTTCTTTTCTTCCAGTGGGTTTCTTTATGAATGATTTTTGCTTTCGACCATTGTATGCGATGTTGTTTTGACCATGCGTGTTCGGCAATCCCTGATTTCGACGGTTCACCTCGTTCCGTATGTTTTTTGTGTTCTTTAACTCTAATTTCGAATGGTCTTTTTGTTTCCCCGATGTACGAGTATACCTCACCACATTCACAGGGTATTTGGTAGATACAGTCATTTTTAGAAACATTGTTGTCCGGTCTCGCCTTAGTAAGAATACTTCTCAGAGTGGTTTGGAATTTAAATGCTGTTTTAATATTATACTTATTCGCTATTTTGCGGATCTTTTCTGAAGTCTCTTTAATATATGGAATAGTCATAAATATTTGGTCCTGTGGAGTCTTATTCAAATTAGAGTTTTTTGTCTCATCTTGATATTTATCGATTGTTTTCTTAACCAATCTCTCACTGTAGCCGTTTTGTTTGAGATTCGTACAAATATTACTTATTTTGGCGTGTAGGGATTCCTTACTGTTACATAAGGTCACTGCACGGTTATGTAGAGTACGTATGACTCCTTGCTTCGTTTTTAGAGTGATTGGAATTCTGGTGTAAATATTGTCCAGTGTGGGTAGGTTTTCTGTATGCTGAGGTTTGTTCTGTATACCGAGATTGTTGCATTATTATATTATCCATACTTGACTCTTTACCTTTGATCCTTTTGTAACTGTATTGTTGGTAGACTTAACGAAAACATTTAAAACTAAAATACTTGGAATTATAGTGCGTATCCAAGTTTTTTTTTACTAGTTTCTTATATTTTAAAGATAATTATTTTAAACTTGGTACTTATTTGATCCTCTGCATTATTAGGTTTATTATATCGTTTTGATTCGATCGGCAATCCGATGCAACAGCAAATAATTAACTATTGCTTTAAAAACTTTAGCCCGCGGTAACAAACTATTTTTTTCTAACTAACTTCGCTTGTATAAACAATTTTTGTGTTCAACTGTACATATAGCATAATTGCCTGGTATAAAGCTGCCAAAACACACCTAAATAAGGCCGGGAATTCCAGTACAAAACACTCAGTCACTTATACCAAGTCCCTTGATACGTAAAAAACGTTAACATCCACAAAGACTTGCGTATTAACACCGTAAAACAATACTTCTAGAAAAAAATCTAAAAATTTCTATATGTATTTTATTACGCATTATTACATACGCAAAAAGTAACCTACACTACACATATAAAAAATCCCGTTTTTGTTTAGTCCATAACGTAGCAAACCAGCCCAATCCTCCAAACCCTTAATCCCCCGTCCGACCCTTTGATATATTCAAAGTTGTACAAGCTCTGTCCTTTTTTTAACATTTTAGTCCCACACAGAAAGCAAGAATCTTAACAAAGTCATGCCTACACTCAGGGCTGTTTTAAAACTTGCCCTCCACCTTCAACCCTCAGTTCAAACTGTTAAGCTTAAAAACTTTAAATCTTTCAACATACCAGACCATCCTGATATAACTTTTTCCTCAACGACAATAATGGCTCCCAAATCTCTAAAACAATAATAGCAAACGTGTTTTTCCCAACACAAATATGGCAATTTTTATAATTCGATGAGTGAAAAGTGATATTTACCAGCTGTTCTGTGAACCTATTACCATAAGTAGATATATTAGGTTTTTAAAAGATTTTTTTTCAACTCTTTTCATTGCCATACACTTTATAATTACAAAATCCTATTAACAAGTCTTCGTTGGATACTCGACAAGATGGGATGGGACCGCTTCGGTCCTCGTCCTAGCTATAGGGGCTTACACAAAAACTATTGACCCTTATGAGCTTGCAGAACGCCTATATAGCCCAGTAAATAAGCCGGAAAATACTGTAAAATGTGGAAAAGTTGATAAACAGCTCCGATTTTAAAATTTTTGTTTGTACGTATTCTGTAGACCCTCAGGAACATTCATCACTACAACATCTGCCTTGCAATGAAAAATAAAAAAAAAAGGGAGTTGTTCCCACCTCCAAATAATCTACAATAGTAAAACTGATAAAAAAGGAAAAATTTTCCCTCGGAAGTCGTCTCTTCGTCGAATTTAATTTGTGTTTTGTTTTTTGCTTTGAGTTTTTCTCCCAATTTGTTTCGCGAAAACAGAGTGGATAATGTGTATTAAAAGTAGTAAAAAATCTGTCAAAAAAAGAAGTATATGCAGGATTAAAATTTTGTTTTTTTATCATACATTTACTTCCCAAAACAACATAAGTGTCAAAGCTTTTTTTTGGATTTATTTACTTAATAACTTTGTATTTTCTTTTCAAAATTTATATTAGCTTTCGCAGCTTGGGAAATGGTTTTTAAAGTAAACTGTATTTCGAAAACTCTCGAAATCAAAGACAACGTATGCTACGTAACATACGCTTATACTTCTTGGATGAAATAAAAAATAACATAACATACGTATGTTTGTGGGCTTTCCTAATAATTATTTCGTTACTCAGGATATAATAACATTAATTTTACGAAATAATTCCAAATGTTAACCAATTAACACACATCTAAGATGGGAAGTCCCTCAGGTGCTCCTTGTTTAGAGTTGATTTAAAGGCAATTTATCCTTAGAATAGACCCCGATGTACTAACTTTGGTCGCCTAATTAAAGTTACATTTAAAGGGGTTAGAAGCCAAAGTGTCTAATAACACAGTTTTTGTTTTGAAAGAAACCTGCTTGAAATTGTACGTGTAAGTTAAACATTCTTTGTGAAAGCTTAACTTTTTAAAGTCTCATTGTCCAGA